>JAQQAE010001487.1:0-25327 GCA_029823295.1 Pseudamia nigra
TTTACAATTTGATTTTACCACACATTTAAGTGATTACTGGTCATGATCATTCAAGATTTTTTTCCAACCACATTTTTCCTTCCAAAGATGATGGAATTATCCAATGAAAGGCTCGTACCTATTTGCTTAGTTAAATCCAGGTGGTGACCTTTTTTTTGGCCAGGCAGTGTATATAGCTTATTTAAAATTTCATGTTCTTGTAAAATTATTTTATTGTTTATCTTTTTCGTGTGAGACTGGCCGCACCCTAGTTCCTTCTGTTGATGGGCTGCCACTGATAAGAACTTGAATTATTATCCCCAAAAAAGGTAGATATTGGTTTCTCAAACTAGGGTCAACATCCAGTCGTCCTCGCATGTGCATGTTTGCCATGTCACTGGGATAGCTTAAAAGTCTCTGAACCAATTTGCTTGAAGATCTCTGCTAGTGTCTTTTGATAGAGGGTGCTACTGCTTGTAACTAAAAAAAGATTAAATAACTTTAGTATTTCAGCATACAGATGCTAATCATAAGAAACGTTGCTCTGTTGCATCCATGTTTAGAGGTGCAGCATTGAAAAAACCATCACAGTGAGCCACATTCTGAATGTTGTTTAGGCTATTCCAGTATTGCGGAATAAGAAAAATTTATATCATAAAAACAACAGTACTGTACTACTTGAAACTTTCCATGGTTATTGACCACTAGAATGTTTTCATTCTGTCAACTTTTGGGATACGCAGTGGTACTTGAGACATAGATGGTTCTGCCACCAATCTACAATTTAGCATAGGCTTTGCTAATCATAAGAAATGGTGCACACTTCCTGTCTCCTAAGTGGGCAGAGTCAGAAAGATGTGCAGACCACTTTGCATCTTGTAGTGCCTAGGTCCTGTCCTGATCATGTTCAGAATAGCACTGTAATTGAAACTTTCCATGGATATGGGAGCACTACTTCTTGAAAAAAAAATCAGTGACATCAAAGTGTCTGAACCAGTTTACTTGAAACTTTGCATAGTTGTTGACCATTCTCAGATCTCCATCGTAGCAACTTTTGAGACAGGTGATGCTTTTGCTTTTGAAACAGGTGCCTTTTTTAGTGGACACCTGATGATCATGGGTGATCCAACGATCTTCACCTCTCTATGACTATAGCAGACATAATGGTTAATATGTAAAAAAACATACTGTACCTATACAGCGCACAAATTAATTTTGAAGTCAGATGAGATTAAGACCCAAAAGATCAGTTTGGCGGGTCTTTGGAGTCCAAACCTTTATACAACAAAAGCTCTTTATAAACTGGGTCAATATCTATTTTTTCACTGTAAGTGAGTCAACCTATAACATTGCTATTGTATGTGTTTAACACTTTAAAGGGTAAGAATTGAGATGAACAAAAACAAGGATGGCAAGCTAAATTAAAATATAGAAAACACACAGTAAATGGTCACAATGAACAAAACTGAACAAAGAAATTCAGAAAATAAAGAAAAACGAGTGAAAACTGACAAAAAAGAACAAAATGAAATAAACAAAACAGGAAAAGGAACAAAGTTTCAACATAAGCACACTAAATGAATCAAAAATGGATAAAATAATACAGCGGGAAACCTGAGAAATGAGCTTCTGTGACCCATTTTGCTTTCAGACCATACGTTTGGCACAAGCATTACTGGAGCATGTACGTTATTTATTTATTTTCCCTTGTACAAAAGCCTACCAGATCTATCCTTTGATAAATAGCAGAACAGAGCAGGAGAGCACCTAAACGCACCATTCAGTAAATGTGAGCTATTTATAACCCTAATGTGTGTGTGAAGGACATATATGGAAGTTCTGACCTTTATGTTCTGAAGTGATCTTCCTCTTTATTTTCCTTAAGCTTATTTGAGACCACTCCTTCCCTCTTGTCCTTGCTGTGGGTCCTAATGAAGTCAACTGGCCAAGAGCAACCACTTCAGGATGTGAGCGGAGCTGTTCACGACAGGTCTGCATCCATTACATGAGCAGTTATTCATTGATTTTTAGATAATGGCAATTTAAAAAAGATGAAATAAAATGAAAGGTATCAAAAGCCTGTCAGAAGAAATCTGTTTTTATCCACCGCTAACGACAAAAGAAGTCAGCGGCAGATATGATGTTGGGGTCCGTCCTTCCAGATGGATGGATCTGAGGGCCCAAACACTTAGAAAAATTATTTTGGGGCTTCGCCATAAATAACCTTTTGTTACTCATCAGTTCTTCATCCAATATGTATCAAACTTTACATGTAGGATAAAGGCCCTGAACACAACCATATGACAATAATGTATCTCAGTTATAGCTCCACCTATAAATAAGTAAAATGCTGTCTCTCAGCTCCAGATGATCAGATCTGTCTCAAATTTCACATGTATGATAAGAGTCCATGTCTGAACACACCTGTACAACATTAAATATCAGTCACAGCGCCACCTGCTGGGAACAGGAAGCCAGCTTCGTAGCACCGACCTCATCTAATAGACTTGAAAATTGTGGGGTGCATTCTAGGGGTGACATCCAGTGGCAGAACAGCGGAGAGACCCCTTGGCTGCTTCTCGGATGCCATTGTGCGGGGGTGCGAGGGCCCATTCAATACTACTTGCAGTTTTAATTGTTTGGTGGATTTTTTTCTTCACTTTCTTACATTCTTAATTTTCATGAATATATTGCTTATTTTTACTTCTACTCATTGTCCAGTTTTTGTTGCTAGTCAAAAAATAACAGTCTGGGTGAACAACATCCTTGGTGGAGGTTTATCCTCCCTGAGTGCCCTCCAGCCATATTAGCAGTTGCTCTTCCATGACATGAAGTTGGTCCCCCTTTAAATTTTGCTCATGCTCATTTGCACAACATTGCGAGTGGGAAGCCCTCCTCCTGAATCAAATGGATTTGCCTTATTTGGAATTTCAGGGTGAATGGAGGGGTTTAGCTATGTAGCTTCATTGCTTTTCTGTGTAAACAGTAGAAGTCTGGTGGGGGCTAATGTTAAATGCAAGCTTGTGTAAGTCAAAGTTTCTGAGTGCTTGTCCAAAAAAAAATTAACTGAAGTTAATGAGCCACATAGCCGCGGTTGCCAAGATGTGCCCCACTCAGGTGTGGCGAGTGTGGCTCAAGTTGGCAAAAATGGAGTTGTGGATGGCAACCTACAACATTGTACGTAACTGTTATGTGATGATCATGAGTGAAACCTGGGATCCCTGACATGGCTGTGTAGCCATCAGGACACAACATCTACTAGAGTGATCACAACCATGACTCTGGTAAGGGGAAAGGAGTCACTTGACAGATACTGCTCCCCTAGACCTTGATTATCACCTACTGAGTTCGCTGTTTATGTTCCTTTGGAGGCTACGAATTACTGTAGGGTTACACTGTACACTGGGTGTAGGGATTGGGCCTAAGAATGAACAAAAACATTGACAAATGATAAAAAGTTAGTAAAATTAACAAAAAATGTTACAACACGTACCCAAATTAGATTATCAGAAAAATTTACAAAAATGGCCAAAAGCGGATAATGATCAACAAATGGAACAAAATGAGAAGAACTGTCAGTGAAATGAACAAAAATGAACAAAATGATAAACAAAAATGAACAAAAACAAGATAGATCACCCTAAATCTTCCTAATATGGACCTTTCCTGACCATTTAATTTGTAGTCTTTGCGATTACATAATTGGACAGACATTGTGATTATCATTTGATTATATTTGATTAATTGTGTCTGCATTACTGAGTACATGAAGATGCAGATCACATTTCAGCTTTATATACTTGTGTCCGGTTTATAATGCAGTGCAGTATTTTTGTACTCCCCGTCTCTGTGTGAATATAAAACATGGGTGTATTTTTTCAATATTTGACAAGTGAGCTGTGTTGGTTAGAATGAGAAGTGAAGTGGCACCGACTGCACAGTGGAAACAATCAGAGGAGATGAACAGACAAACCACAGTCGTTTCATTTGACCTCATATACTGACATTCAATAAACCAGACCCGTGTCACACAGACTGGACTTGGCTTTGGGGAACTTGGGACTAAAATGTAACCAGTCAAAATTCCCCAGGTTTTCTGTGATATTTTGTGCCCACATGAGGCTGTGTTTCTGAATCACAAGGCTGAATTTAACCCACACGTGTACTAGTGGAACAGCCCAGAGCACAGCTTTTTGACTGGTGTTGCTTTGTCAAACACTTTTCTTACATCCAAACCAGGTAAATGTTTTTTTTTTAAGTTTTTTTTTTGGCCTTTATTAGACAGTTGTAGAGTGAAGATATGACAAGAAGGTGGGGAGTAATCATGGGGGAGTGACATGCAGCAAGGGGCTGCAGGCTGGATTTGAACCTGCGAACAGGCTATAAGCCACACATGGGTGGCTGAAGATAATCTGCACATATTTTGATCACTGTGTTAAGATTCTGGAAATGCTTAACAAAACAATTCAGACAAAGAACAAAAATAAGACATACCGTAATAAACAGAATAAATGACTAAATGTACAAAAATGACCCAAAAAAGAAAAAAAAGGTGTGGTCCGTGGTCAGATAAATGCCTGAGACCATTTCAAGTGAGCTTCCAGAGAAGATGGCTGTATTTCTGAATCGTTGTCACATATGGCTTTTTCTTGAAATGGTAAAGTTTTAACTTGTATTTGTGGATTGAAAAGTGTTCACAGACAGTGATTTGTGGAAGTGTTCCTAAGCCCATACAGTGATTTCCAGTAGAGAATCGTGTCTATTTTTAATGCAGTGCTGCCTGAGGGCCTGAAGATCACCAGCAGCCAGTTGTGACCTTTGGCCTTCCTCCTGATTCTTTGAACCTTTCATAACAGTATACGGTGTAGATGGTGGGATCTTCAAAATCTTTGCAGTCTTATACGGAGGAACATTTTTCTGAAATTGTTCCACAATTTTTAGACACCATTTGCCACAGATTGTTTAACCTCTGTCCACCTTTGCATCTGAGAGACTTTGTCTTTCTAAAATGTTCCTTTTACACCTAGTCATGTTACTGACCTGTTACCTGTTAATCTAATTAGTTATCGAAGGCTCCTCTAGTTATTTTTGATTTGTGTCGATTACCTTTTGTTGCCCCTCTTGCAACTCCTTTGAGATGTGTTTCTCCCATCAATTACAAAATGAGTTAATACTTTCCATGAAATCGTAAAATGTCTCAGTTTCAACATCTAATATGTTGTTTTTATTTTGTTGAAAATAAAATACATGTTAATGAGATTTGCAAATCTTTGCATTCCGTTATTATTTACATTTTATTTACATCTCAACATGGTTGGAATTAGGGTTGTATTTACTTGATTACTTGTTACAGTTTCTTACTGAAGTTATTGCTTAATTTTTTTTTACTCTTTTTGTTGCTTATTTTGATCATTTTTGTCTATTTTGTTGATATTTTTAAAATCAGTTTGTTGATACTATTCATTGTTTTAAATTTACTTGATTATTTTCTGAATTATTTTTAAATTTTTCATGTTGCTGTGTCTTTTGTTCATTTGTACTTATTGTGTTAGTTTTATAAACTGCTTTAATATCTTGTTCTGTTTTGTTAATTTTGTTGATTATTTAATCCAGTTTTTTTTAATTACACAGTAGGTTAGAGAAAAGAACAAAATAACCAAGAAAATGAACAAAATCCATAAGAAGAACAAAATAATGAAGAAAATGAGCAAAAATATTTTTCTCATTCTGTGCTCATTTTGCTGCTTATCATGTTCATTTTGTTCATTTACTTTATTTTTTTAATTTCAACCTTTCTTACTCCTACTCATTGAAGTGTAGCCAAATGTAACTGAGTAAAAGTACATTTTTTGTTATATACATGTAGTTAAGTAAGAATAAAAAGTATTTTGTAAAACCTTTTCAAACAAAATACTCAAGTACATGTGAAGGAATTAATGTATTGTATTTGATTACTACATGTCTGACTATATAAAACATAGATATCCCAGTAACAATAATGATCACATTAATGCCCAGCTCCAGTTGTGACATTGTTAATTCAGCTTGAGACATACATTATAGTGGTGAACAGCATTGCAATGTACAGGTATGCAGGGATTTTTTGTTCTGATGCTTCCTTTCACAGTAAAAGCACTCATATGAGTCACAGATCAACTCCTCTAGCAGCATATGCTTGGCCTTGGCTTGATGAATTATGTACCCTCATAAATTACCAGTCTGGCCACCCATCTGGCAGTCAATTAAAATTTGAAGATACAGATGTTGTCGACATTCTGCCTGCTTTAACTGGCACTTCCTCTCAATGTACGTTTTGATCGCTGTGTGTCGGTCTGTGCGTGTTCAAGTGTGAAAGCGAGGCGTCCATTACACCCATGTCATAAGAGCAGAAATTATTAAACACGTATAACTTCTTAATGACTTTCATGAAACACTCCAGATGTGGGATTTCTCAATCGTTGGTCCCAAGTTGCCAGTCTGTATAGACAGGTGAAGTGTGGTCCAGGTTAGGGCTGGGCAATATGACAAGTATATTTGATGTGTTGTGCCTTGATTTCAGGCATTATTAGGCTGACAACAAAACTACAGTATACCCTGAATTTAAAAGAAATGTTTGCCACAATAAGTATAGTTATGATAATATAAAAATACCTCGCTGGCCACTTTATTAGGTACACCTTGCTAGTACCAGAGGTGGGTAGTACTCAAGTACATTTACTCCTTTACATGTACTTGAGTAGTTGTTTTTTCACTAAAATGCACTTCTGAGAGTTGTTCTGCAGAATACTTTTTACACTTACAGTAGTTATATTGCTGATCGAACAAAATGTACTTCCACTCAGTTACATTTGACCACAGCTCGACAGGAGTAAAAATGCTTGAAATGATCAAATAATCAGTTTTATTAAAAATGAACAAAGTAGTGAAGTGTACTGTATTAACAACATGAATAAACTAAGCAACAAAATGGGCAGAAATTTACAAAACTGATCACCAAAATGAAGAGAAGAAAGTGAACATAATAGTCAAGTAAATTCTAAAACAGAAAATATGACAAGCATAAATGAACAAAATAAGCAAAAATGAAGAAAATGATCAAGTAAATATAATATCAAAATAATTAAGTGAACAAATATGAACAAAATAAGAGATAAAAACTGAACAAAAAAAGAAAAACAAAGCAACAAGATATGCAAAAACAATACTACTTTAAGTTTAAAAAATGAACAAAATAACCAACAAAACTGAACAAAAACAACAAAACAAGGAACAAAATGAACAAAAATGATCAAAATAATCAAGGAAATCAACAAAAAATGACCAAGCACAATATATTACAGCATAACAAATTCCACTTTCTGAAGTTACTTCCTATGTGGCAAGTTTTGTAAGAGCTACTTTTTTCGTCTTACTCAAGTACTTATGTTTATGAATACTTCTACTTCTAGTTGAGTCATTGGACTTATAAAGTAATAGTACTTTTACTTCAGTACTGTTTCTGTGTCCTATACACAGCTCTGGCTAGTACTGGGTTAGACTACCATTGACTTCAGAACTGCCTCATTTCTTCATCGTAGGCCTGGGTAACACATTGATTTTATCGATTAATTAGAGTTTTTTGTTGTGCACAATTTAAAAACAAAAAAAAAGAGAATTTTTTTTTCTCCTCTTGCTACGGCACACCTTTTGCCCCCAGGAGCTTCCGTAGCTTCCCCTCTGCCCCTTGTTTCCTTAAGAGAGATGCACACACATCAACAACATGGCTACAGCTAACAAGGTGTTAGTGAGGTGTTAGCAGTAGCCATGTTGTTCCTACATAAAGAATAGTATCATCAGTGTTTTGGAACTGGTTTGGGTTTACGGTGACAGATGTGGAACAAGTGACTACACACTGCAAAGTTTGTCTAAAGCCCATTGCAACAAAAGGTAGCAGCACAACAAACTTATTCCAACATCTAAAACAGAGATGTAACCTTAGGTTTATAGGGCTTTTATGTAATGGTATAATTTACGCAAATCACTTGTACACAGAAGAAATAGTTATTTACGGAGCCAACATGGTGTGAAGGAAGACAACAACAAATAATTAGCTTTAAGAAACAAAACTGTTTTGTAAATATGTTTTTTGCAAGTGAAAGGAATATATGAAACACAAATTATAAATTAAACAATATTAACAAAAAAAAATCACAATGAGGAACAATTAATATACATAACCAAAATGCATGGCCTTTTAATTGCTGGTTAACCATAGGGTTTCAGAGTTTAGAGGATATTTGTAGTAGGTTCCTTTAGAAGTTCATTAATGATCAGTTCAGTTTTTTCCTTGGGAGGTTTTTCCCAAAGATCAATTTTTAAAGTTCCAGTGATGATCAGGGGTTCATTCAGTTGATGATTAGTTTAGTCTTTATGTCTAAATCCTTTTAGTCCATAATCCACAGACATAAGGGAGAAAAACAATCTTACCAGTTCTCCACTTCTGATAGAAGGAGTCCGTTCATGGAGTATAAAAAAAAAAACCTGATTTGCAGAGTCAGAACATGTCCATTAGTATTTATATTTCTTCAGTTTACCGGTAAACAAAGCACAAATTTCAATTCAATAAGTTAATAAAATTAACAACATATAATTCACCAATTGTCTATACAACAATAATCTGCAAGACAGTTCAATTCATAAATCAGTCAGTTTTAGCTACATAGCATGGAGTGCACAGAGGCTTCCAGCCTAGCATGTACTGCCAAACAAATACAAAAATACAATAAGTGAAAACGGCTATCGGAAAGACAACCAAGCTAAATGTAAGGCAACATATTCAAAAGTCATTAATGGGCAGTGCTTACCAAACAATAACCAAATAAACATAATAAATGACAAATGTTCATAAAATCCCCATTTTTTTCCAATGGATTTCCACTCACCACACAATTTCTTTTTTCTCATTAAAAAGATTGAATTAGCCGCAACAATTTATATCGTAACTCCCGTTATAGATAAAAGCAGCGTACCACGGAGTTAGATTTCCCTTAATCGTGTTGACTTTGATGAAAAATGCATATCTCTGCCTCGAGACGCCATCTGCCACCAGCCACAGCAGGAGCCACCCCCTTCTCCTTCCGCCCTTAAGGGCTTCTTTTCCCCGTGGCAAAGCAACAGCGAATCAGAAGGGGGCGCTAATGTCAGATGGTGAATCAGGAGGCAGAGCTAATGTCAGCTGACAGATGTCCAATAGTGTTCAGTGAGTTACATTAGGAACACAGGTTACAGAGACATCCAGCCAAGTGGTAGAAATGCCACTCTTTATGAGTGGAACAAAAACACTGCAACCAGCAAAATCCCGAACAATGGAAAATAATCACTGCAGCCGTCAGTTTACATATCGCTGAAGATACGTACCCATACTGTATATGCAGTCGAAAAGACTGGGTTTATCTACTTGCTGAAAACTATAGATCCCAGGTACTGTATGTGCTACCTAGCTGCAAGTATTTTGCTGAAGTTGCCTTGCCCCACCATCTTTGTCATTTATACTTCTTATTTTCTTTATGAAGTTGGAAAAAAAATGGAAAACTTCTAATTTTTGGGAAAAAATTGGAGATTTTATTTTTAGGCCATATCGCCCAGCCCAACTTCATGGCATAGATTCAACTGGTGTTGAAACATTCCTCAGAGATTTTGGTCCATATTGACATGAACACATCATGCAGTTGCTGAAAATTTGTTGCTGCATGTCATGATGCCAATCTCTGGCTCCACCACATCCCAAAGATGCTCTATTGGACTGAGATCTGGTGACTGTCGAGGCCACTGAGCTCATTGTCACGGACATGGTCAGCATGTGGTGTCTAAATGATGCTCAGTTGGTACTAAGAGGCCTAAAGTAGTAGGAGTAGTAGCGGTAGGAGCCTGAACTGTTGATACAAGGCAGGATGAAGCTTTTTAATGTTGTTTATATCAAATTCTGACTGTAGCATCTGAATGTTGCAGCAGACATCGAGACTCCAGACCAGGCAACGTTTTCCACTCCTCTATTGTCTAAATTTGATGAGCCTGTATGAATTGTAGCCTCAGTTTACTCTTCTTAGCTGACATCCAGTGTGGTCGTCAGATGTAGCCTATCAGCTTCAATCTTCAACATGTGCTGAGATGGGATTCTGCATATCTTGATTATAATGAGTGCTTACACGAGTTACTCTTGCCTTTCTATATCTCAAACGAGTCTGACCATTATGCTCTGTGCGTTGGCGTCAACAAGACATTTTTCCCAGACAACTGCTGCTCACTGGATATTTTAAATTTTTTTTGACATTTCTCTGTATACCCCAGAGATGGTTGTGTGTGAAATCCCAGTAGATCATCAGTTGGTGTAGTACTCAGCAAACATGCCACATTCAGAGTCACTTAAATCACTTTTCCCTCCTGTTCTGATGCTCAGTTTGAACTTTTCTACATGCCTAAATGCATTGAGTTACTGCCATATGATTGGCTGATTAGTGGTTTGTGTTAACAAGCAATTGAACAGTCGTATCTAATAAAGTGGACTGTGAGTGTAATAATTCTCATTTTACTGGCTGCTCTCTGTTGACCTTACTACACTTTTGTGACCAATTGGATTTGAACACATGTACATCATCAGTCATTCATGTATGTGTGTCATCACAGAGCGTTTCTATGATAAAATAACATGAAATTACACTTCAATTTCACGTTTCAGTTCAATAGTTCATACACTATTATATTGTTCTGTGAGAGTCTGAATTGTAACTGTGACCGTGAACAGCTTTTCAAGCAAAGCCACAAACCACTAAACCCTGCAATATTATTAAAATGTAAATTTTTGGGCAGCACCTCAAAGTATAAACTTGGGTAGAAAAAAATAAAAAAGTAAGTTTAATACATGGGAGCAGATCTTAATTTATAAATTAAAACATATTACTGGCAAAACTTAAGAGGCTTATTTGCTTAGTTAAGTCAAGTAAAGTCCAATTTATTCATAAAGCCTAAATTTGTCTCTAAGAGCTGTACAGTGTCAGCCTTGTAATTGGGAAAAATGGATGAAATGTCATAAAGAGGAACAGAGTAGAACAGATGTGGAGAGGAGTGTCATCTACGGCCAGGTGGCATGGGGTGCGGTTAAAAATGTTGCATACCTTCATTATGTGTGTGAGGCTGTTATCATTACATGTCACTTTCATCACTTTCACCAAAGGGCAAGATGCTTTCTTTAGGTCTGTCAGACCTCTTCCTGCCAGTTTCCCATGGTTTCTGAGTGCTTTTTGATGTTGAAGGAAACTGTCCTCACTTACACCTTGACTTTCTTTGCAATTTCTGTAGGAACTACCTACACTTTTAAGTGTTATGATAGTCTTTCTTCCATTGTTAATTGTCTTTTTCTCACCATTTTATAGCAACACAATATGTTCTGCAGTACAATACTGTTCAAATAATGGTCATGAGGATATGGCACCAAGTGTGTTCCAACACTGCTTTTGTGCAGAAAGAGGGGGTTTTAATTCATCAGGAACCTGCAGGAATTAGTTGCACCAACTTTCAAGGCTTGATCAACCTCCATTGGTGCAGAAGAGCTTTAAGTTCCATTTCTTGGTCTCTGAAAAAGGCATTTTTGTATAATTCTGAGATGTACATATTTTTTTTAGTTTTGGGTGACCTTAACTTTTTTTCAACCTCTGGCAGTTCAGCACTTACCATATTTTTCGGACCACAAGGCGCAATTAAAATCCGTTAATTTTCTCAAAAATCAACAGTGCGCCTTAAAATGCGGTGCACCTTATGTATGGATTAATTCTAGTTGTGCTGACTGACCTCGAACCGATTTTATGTGGTATAAGGCGCTAAAAAATCTGTCAAAATGTTTTAGTACGACTTTGGTAAGTTACAAAGCCGCACCGCTTGTAGAAGCATTACGGTAATCAGGAGCCTCGCGGATTGATACTTATTGTGCTTCGGCTTCAACATAATATTAGATGACGACCTGTGCCAAGAAGACCAAACAGAGGCAGAAAGCTAATTCAGAGCTTACCATCATTGTGGGTGGATTAACCGAAGAATTCCAACCGGTAGATGTTGGTGTCAACCGGTCGTTCAAAGTTAAATTGCGAGCTGTGTGGGAGCATTGGATGACAGAGGGCGAACACACATTCACCAAGACAGGGAGGCAACGTCGGGCGAGTTACGCCACTATCTGCCAATGGATCGTGGAGGTATCAGTCTCAAGTGTCGTCCGAGCTTTCAAGAATGCCGCAATCACCACTGAACAGCTACGTAACAGCAACGAGACTGACGAGAGGGAGCCGGACTTGATGCTGAAATCGCCCAACTGTTAAACTCAGACTCAGATGAAGAATTTGATGCATTTGTGAGAGAGGAATGAACTTAAAAAGTGAGTGCGTTGTTTTGTCTTTTATATGTTACAACTGAACAATGTTGAGCGTTATTGTGAATGAGTTGAATAGAGTTTGACTTATCTTACTTTTGCGTTGCTTAATGCGCCTTATAGTCCGGTGCGCCTTTTGTATGGAAAAAGATCATAAATAGATCATTTATTGATGTTGCGCCTTATAATCTGGTGCGCCTTATGGTCTGGAAAATACGGTACTTTTGTACCATTTCAAGCTATTCATTGAACTTGAACTGCTTGAATTTTAACAAAAAACTGGAAAAATTGGGGTGTTCTAAAATCATTTGACCAGTAGTGAACATGAGAAACTGAATTTCTTTTTGCTTCTTTTATGTTGTTTTTGTCTTTTTGTGTTTTATTCATATTTGGTATATTTTTTAGGAATTGTGAACTTTCACTCACAACCAAAAATTAGTTGAACTTGAATGAAATAAGGATAATCATGGACATTTAATAGTGAGAACATTTTTACTTGTTATCACATTCTTCACAATTGACATCCAGCATGAGAAATGTGTAACCTGTTGTGTCTGCTGGAAACAAAGCGACAGGTATAAGAGACCTATGATGTCCTCTGCTGACAGAGAACAGACAAACATGTCTGAAGCCAAAATAATGTCACACATACAAAGGGTGAGAGACATGCTGAGAATAAATTGACTCAGCAGAGTGGAAAAGCAGAATAATGCACTGAATTTGAAAGTTAATAGTACGTAAGTGTTGCATATCTTGTCAAGAGGGCGATCAGAGAGTAATTCTATGAGTGCTGTTGAGGCTGAACTCTGCTCTCCAATGAGATAATCAGATTTAAGCATTTAGCTGGATGGTCAGGCAAAGAGAGTTTGTCTTTAGATTTCCTGAGGTTTAACAGAGCCAAATTGCCAGAAGTCAGCAGAAAAGGTGATGTCAGAGTGGAAACAAAGTCCTTCGCTTGACTCTGCATCCAGACCTGATGAATGATTATAAGGCTTAATGAGATCAGACAAGTATGAAGATGTATATCCCTTTAAAATTTGATGAGTCATAAAATCCACTTTTGAATCTGTTCGAAAGAAAACAGTGAAGCAGTTGCTGGTGAAGTGACACTTAGACTGGAGTAATGAGTTCACATTTTCTTGTTAGGATTCTAGTCAGGTTTTTTCTGCATAAAGAACTAGGGTGGTGGCTTCCTTCATCAAATTTTGTACCACTGCTAGAAAATAGGGTCTTCAAAACAACATTTTCCAACTGTGTAGTTTATATTTCTGTCATTTCTGCAGTGGCCACAAAAAATATACAGCCCTTTTGGATGTTTTCCTCTTTTATTGCTTTTGTAAGTTGAATGATTATCAATGTACTTTTTTAACCAAAAATGTACTTTCATTTCAAAATGAAAATTGACTGGTGTAATGTCAAATCATTTCAAATATATAACAGAAAATAAGTGATTGCATGTATTCACCCCTGAAAAGTGACTGAATTCAACAGAGGTCCACCTGGACTATACTGTTAGTCTCATAAGTGAAATGGACATACTCTGAGCGCATCAAATGTGTCTTAAAGGACATGAAACTATGAATAATGCAATGACACCACACACTGCAGTGCTAATATGAGGTACCAATCACCTGTTCACATCAGGTGCTTTGAATCACATTATTTTTGAATGAGTTAAAGCCCATAATAGTCTGAATTATGTACTCATTCAGAACTCTGCTACCTGGATCATCACCCACACTACATCATCTGACCATATCATGCCTGTTCTCATCAAAGTATGCTGGCTACCTGTACAGCACCGGAATCACTTCAAAAACCTTCTACTCACTTTGAAAGCCCTCCTTAACCTCACCTCCACTTACCTCACAAACCTCCTCCAGAAGTACACACCCTCCAGCGCCCTCCGTTCATCCTCTGCTGGTCTCCTTACTATCCCCACCTTGTGCCACTACATCTCTGACAGTTGGACTCCATTACAGCTTTCAAAATACAACTCAAAACCTACCTATTTAAATTAGCATGTTCACTACATCCATAACTTCTGTTCTGTGTCCTGTTTGTTTTTAACATTGCTCATGTTGAAATGACAGCTGGTCTGATTTTTTTGCTTCTAAGTTTGTAAGGTGACCTTTAGTGACTTGAAGGGCGCTTCTAAATAAAATATATTATAATTATAATGATTATTTCAAGTTGACCCAAATTTGAAGGATAGTGGTTTATTTTCTAAAACTGTTTTAAACTGTTTCTGATTTGAGGTTGGATTTATTGAGCATAAATTATTTCTAACAACCTGTAAAAGGCTAGCTGTATATTAACTTTATTGTAGAACTAAGTTAATTAATTCAAGTGAATCAGCTTTATTATCAAAATAAACCTGCTTTGGTGGCCTAATATAACTGCAATGTTTTCCCTGGTCCGCTGTTATATAGTAGCAGTAAACTGTCACATTGACCTCTTGTTTCCACTACCTCTTTGCAGCTCCATCCTGTGTCACTGCGTCTCCGTTGCAGTATTACAATTAATCCATGAGCCATTGAACAATGAATTAGCATGGTTGTTAACCTCTGGGACTAAATCTCCACTTCCTGTAGAGATTAGTGAGTCCCCTAATCTCGGCAGTAGGGGAAACATTGCAACCTGCTACACAAATCCTTACAAATTCCACAGATTGGCCACAATAAGCTCTGGTCTCGCTTTGATATAAAAGTGTCCGACATTGTTCATATGGATTTTATAAAGGGAAACAAATTGCTCTCTGATTGATTGGCTCTAATTGTTATTGCAAGCCCATCCTTGAGTGTCGGTATGATTTTTCTTCTTCAGTCCATTGATGGTCAGCTGCTTGCAAGGACATCTGGAGTGTCCAGTTTTTACTTGCAACCTCGTAACTCGAAGGAGATGGAGACAGGCGGTTATATTCTACTTCATATATCTTCATAGCGAGTCTCTGTGGGTTCCCAGATGGACATGATGTGATTGGTTAGGGCTGTAAGAGTTATTGCTCTTGTTAAAAAAAGGGTTACAGGGATCCTTGAATAGACTTTTTACACCAAGCGTCTTTGCCTTGCTGTCTGTCTCTCCCTGGTCTCTCTTTGTGACTTACTTAAGCTCTTTCTTGGCTCTATTGTTGCTCTTAGGTGACATTTACATACTAAGCTGAAAGTAAACACTAAGTACCACCTCATATACTGCTCCAGAATGTCCCACAGGGAAAAAGAGAACAAACAGTAGGAGACTGAGGAATGGGGAAAAAATGGAAGACAAATTTCCACTGCATCTTTGCACTTTATTTTCGTTTGCTGACCTTTTTCAAAATAACAAAAGGAAGACGGTGTGATAGTACTTGAAAAGTCAATTTAGTAAAATGTCAGGAAAATAAAGAGGCAGAGGTGCAGATGGTGAAGGTTATTTGTATGAAATTTATCTCCAGTATTGGGCACATTTTCTGCCTCAGTGTTTTTTCTTTATTTGCATTCCATCATTACATTAATACTTAACACATCCAAACTGTGAAAGAACATGTATGGAATTATGTAATAAATAAAAAAAGTGTTAAAAAACCCAGAACTTTTATTTTAGATTGTCCAAAGTAGACACATTTAGCTTTTATGACAACTTTACATTGTCTCATTAGCTTCACAAGCACGTTGCCTGGAATGGTTTTCAATTCATAGGTGTAACTTTTTGTGGCCATTTCTTGCCTTCTTAAGGTGCTTTCCAGGCATGTCAAACCATGTGCCATGGAGGGCAGAGACCCTGGTTTTCTTTTCAACCAGTCTCTAGCCTGAGTGGCTGAAAAGAAAACCTACATGCACGCACTTTGGACCAGGGGTGTTCAGTCATTGTCATAAAGGGCCAAGACGTTGCAGGTTTTCTTTCCAGCCACGCAATAAAGTAGGTGATTTCACCATCAGTGGGAAGGGATTCAGTAAAAATCACCTGCTGAAGAAACTGGTCGGAAAGAAACAGTGCAGTGTTGCAGCCCTTTGTGGCAATAGTTGAATATCCCTGCTTTAGACCATGAGTTGTCTTATGAAGAGGAAGGGCGAGTACAGAGTCAGTAGCCACTATTAGTGCTACTGCAACTACTGTACAAATCCACACTATGGTAAGAAATACTCAGTTAAGTAAAGAGAAACAACTGCCCATTGTTACTTTAAGAAATTAAGATCAGTCAATCCTAAAAAGTCTCAAGAACTCACCAAAACCATCATATTTAATCGTGATAATTGATCATAATAGACCACCGATAGAATAAATAAAGTTTTAGTGCATTCGGAAAATGACTTTTTGAGATACGGCCAATTAAGTGAGCAGGGTATGTTTTGATTTTGGCAGACCTTAATCTCTTATGTCTAAATTCAAATGTCAATATCTTAAGATCTACATGGTGTATGGAACTGACATTTTGCAGGATGATAAACCTTTACCTGCTGTCTGAGAATATACCAGACGATTGGTTACATATCAAAACTGGTAGGTATCCCAGCCCTTCAAAAATGGCAAAAATAACATTTGGGTCACATACTTGACCATGTTTAGTACTTCTGAAATCATATTTGTATCTGCACCAGGCTTTTAACCTAAATATCAAACACATCTGTGCAGTGATTTTTGGGAAACATTCTCCTCAAATCCCAAAGAAATTGTTTCGGGTCAGATTGGTATTTGCTGTTGCCCAACCAGAAGCCATGGCTGGACCGTTTCTTCTTCCGGCTTCCAGAAAGAGCGGACACATTTTTATCTGCTCCTGTCCCCGTTCCCTGCTTGCTATGTCTGTCTGTGTGTTTTTTGTGGCGACTTTTGGCCAGGCAGTGTATTACTGTGTCCATAATTTATTTGATGTATCAAAAATGAAATTGCAGATCCAAACACCTACTGATTTACAAATAAATACGCCTGTATGTTCATAGCTTTTTGCTCCTTAGTTTTATAATGTCTTATATGTTAATATATTGTATTTTATATATTTTGTGCTGCTGAACTGTGAGTTACAAATGAAGTTTCTTTGTATTCTGTTGGTACAACGACAATAAAGCCTCTTTATTTTTATTTTCAATCAACCACAACTCCATGCCGGAATGTATGGAAAAATCTAATTTCTTTTTTACACTGAAGTACAAAGACTTTTCTTTCATAGGGTACAAAACAGTTTTTTATGTGACTCTTTTAATTTTTGTTTTACATTCCTAATTTGCACTGGTCACAAAAGGCAAATTAGCCCCATAGTTGTGATGAAAAACAAAACTGATCAAATGATATTAACATTTTTTCACCATGAGAACTTTTTTGCTGTATCATCATGTGTGTTCTGTTTGGAGTCTTGCTCTTGATCAGTGCAGGTGTTCTGGTCAGATGAGGTGGAATTTTTTCCTGCAGTGGCACCTTCTCCCACAGTTCAACACCTGTTGGACACTAAGGACAACCTGAGGGCCCCCGAGCTCTGCTGTTGAAGCGGAAAATCGGGCACAACCCTCTGTCTCACTGATTTTCTCTCTCTCTGCTTGACTGCATGTTTTGACAATTCACCCCCGATACCTTACATGCCAGCCTGTTTAGTCGCCGAAGAGCAGCAGAGCTGTGAAATAAATCCCAAGCCCCACAAGTATTATGGTGAGACTGGCGAGCGGCCGCATGGTCCTTTGGTCAGCAGAAATCCATCTCATTAACCAGAAGATGAACACACATTCTCTCTCACACAGAAAACACTCCCCTTGAGGCTCGGTCTTGGCAGTCTTGACTTTGCTGCCCACAGACAAAAGGCAGACACAGCTACAGCAGCCAACTGTCTGAACGGGCACCAGTCATCAGCTCAGTCAACCAACGTATGTTTCTGTTTGCCGCATTTTGCCTCTGCCTTCTTCAAGAAACAGAATAAAATCACTTAACTAGTAATCCCCAGATGGCTGTTTAATATGTGTTGTACTGTACCACGTCTCACCGTTACCGTAAATTTGAGTGTGTATGTCAGAACACTGAATACCTCTTAAACTCCAAAAGAATACTATATGTAGTGGCTCGTGTTTGTGATACAGTTTGATCATGAAGAGCATTTAAAGTGACACTAAATGATGTAAGCTTATTTGTGTGGTGTACTGCACCACCAGTTAAAAGATCCAGTGTTTTTTCTGTATTTTTTATTGTTGTTATATTTAATTTGTTTCATTTCTTGCCTTCTTAATGCGCTTTGGTTCCCAAAGCTTTTTCTGGAGATCCAGTTTTTTTGAAATGACAAACTGTCGTGACCCAAACCGCAAATCTGTAAATAATGAGAGGAAGTGAATTTGTGCACAAATGAATGTTGACCATTTTAACCACAACCTTACCTTAGGCCTACATTATAATCTTGAGCAGATAAGTGAGCCATTATGAAGAGGTGTAGGGTAGAAATCAGTTTTATGGGTGTGATTTTAAGCTCTCATTTTTCATCTATCAGTCAATTTGTTTTGTGATCCAAATGAATTGTTCCGTGACCCACCTGTGGGTGTCGACCCGGTGTTTGGGAATGGCAGGTTTAGAACATCAGTTGTCTTATGCAGGGGAAGGGTGGATAGAGTCAATAGCCCTAATAGTGCTACTACAACTATTGTACAAATCCTATTATGGTAAGGAACAGTTAGGTAAAGAGGAAAGACAGTCCATCACTACTTTAAGAAATAAAGTTCAGCCAGGTTGAAAAATCTCAAGTACAGCCATCAGAACCATGAAACACTATGATGAAACTGGCTTTCACACTGCATCAAGAATCAGCCCAGGAAATGAAGACCAATAGCTACCTCTCCTGCAGAGAAGGTTATTAGAATTACTAGTCTCAGAAACTAGGGCCAGTCCTGATGTGAAACAGTTTCATCATAGTGTTGGATGGTTTTGGTGACTGAAGATGGGGACACATTCAAAGTTGGTAAGATTTTTTTCAGATTGACAAAGCTTCATTTTGGTTTGTAAAGCTGGTAATTTTAATAACCTTATTCTCTGCAGCAGAGGCAGTTGCTGGTCTTCCTTTCCTAGAACGGTCCTCGTGAGAGCTAAGTAATGATGGTCTGCCTTTTCTCTTTACGTAGATGACTGTTTCTTGCCATAAATTGAGAACAGGGTTCATCACAGCATTTAATGGTTTTGGGGACACATTAAAAGTGTTTGAGTTTTTTTTTTTTTGGACTGAGTGACTATCATTGAGGGATAGTAGACTGTTTTTTCTTTTTACTTAACTGTTTCTTGCCATAAGATGGATTTGTAGAGTAGTTGTAGAGGCACATAGCCTGTACATAACATTCCTCTGAAGCACATTAAGAAGGTGAGAAATGGCACAAATGAACTCACCTGTGATCTGAAAATCAATGAATCTGAGGAGAGAATGTCATGAGTGTGCAAAGGTACATGATCCAACCCTCTAAATTGTAAAACATGTTCTGGGCTATTAAATATTTTTTTGTTTACTACATTTTTCTGTACCTGATGAATCCAACAATGAATAGAATTAATTATTTTTGTGTTTTTGCAAATTAGAAGTCAGGCCATGAAATTGAAAGTTATTGCAGTTAAAATCCTTCCCCTTCTCGTCTCCATGCATTTGTCTTAACTTGAAACATGCCAGAATAGTTTTGTTTTTTTTTTTTTAAGTTTTATTTGTGGGTATTTTTGCCTTTATTGATGCACATAGTGAAGAGAGACAGGAAAGGTGGGAGGAGAGTATGGGGAGGGACATACAGCAAAGGGCCACAGACCAGATTCAAACCTGGACCACTGCTATTAGACCTGAGTCAGGTGAGTGCATGCTGCCAGGTGAGCCACAGAGGCAACCCAGATGGTTGATGTGGAGCATTTCTGATCCCAGCTCAGAGGTGTCCGCAAAGCCTTAATCCACCTCTGAAATTTTTCATCTGTGGTACCATTTCATAATATTCAGATGGCTATGTTAAACTGTTTCTCTTATCTACTGAATAACAGTCTGATTGATAGAAAAGGACAGAAATATGATCCATCAGCAATGTGATCATTTTAATGACAAAAATATACATTTATTAAAGGATTTTTGTGATTTTGCCTGGTGGAGAATCTCAGAGCTGAATTTAACATCCACCCATTTTCTATCACTAGCACTAGTTTTTTAGAGTTAATCTCCTCTCTCTTTCTGACTCACTTGGCTTTTCGACAAAAAGTTGGATGTTGGACAGGCTTTATTATCTACTTCAACCTCATTTTCTTTTTCTTCTCTCATTTATTGGAAAAGCTATAAACCCACAGTGAGCATGACCTGTGGGAAAGTGGCCTCCCTCTCTCTGTTGGGTCTGCATTCACTTCATTGTGTATTCCCACTTTCCATCATAAATGCTTTTTAAACCACTTGACTGGAAAATCAACTTGGCATGTCGATCTGGAACAGGCGCAGTCAAGACTCCTTGTTTGTTTCCATCCATAGGTACTTTTGTTGTTGATTCTATTTTGGACAAATTCTCGTGTGTGCTTCTTTTTCACTGAGAGCCAACTTCTAAATTTATTTTGCTGTTATTCAACCAGACATATCGAATAAAGCAAGGTCACTGAATATTCTGAAATGCCACAGGAAGATCGATGATGTTCACTTTCATTTTGTACAGCGAATAATGCAATAAGTCATTGTACTGAGGGAAAATGCACATTTATAATTAATGGCACTCCACCTGCATTGCTTTAAGTAAGTGGTCACAACATTAGCATGGTCTATCTGTGCAGAACCATCCTTCTACTTAAACATTTGATAAATTAGGATAATTAAATTGCGTTTAACATTGATTTAGCTTCATTTTAATTTATTCCAATGTCTCTTTTACTATCTTTGTCTACCCGCAGGTGCCTCAGACTTTCTGTTTAGAGACCAGCAGCTGCAAACTCTGCAAGTCGGACTGAACTGAAGCCATAATGTCAGCTGACCTGTTGCTCTTCTCAGTGATGAATGTTTGCGACCACCTTTACTGATGCTGATCTTTGGACTGGTTGGACTGGCTTTTAACAAACATGGTCGATAAATAATATAACACTTCATAAGCATATCAGCAGAGTTCTAGCAGCACTGAGCCACTGCATCTTTCATATATCACACATACATCTACAGTTGAGACCAGTACTAAGTGCTCAAGCTCCTTTAATCTCACTAATAATTTCAGTGTGTTTGTCATGCAGGGAAACTGTGAAAGTACCACAATAAAGCTACCATTGCAAACTGTGGAAACCCTAGATAATGGTGTAGTTTTTCCGTCCTTGCTGATGACCCCATGACCCCTGCAGAAGTTAGATAGTTGTGTATCATTTAACCACATGTCCTTGTCAGAGAACTAATAGAAGCTGATATTGCCCGCATGGCTGTCAGGATGAGCGCATGCCCGTAGCCACACCACGCCAGCTTTGTCGTGGCTGGCCGTCGCAGGACGGTCATTTTCCTTGGCCATGACCCGGCTGATGTTGGGCCGGACTCTGGAGCGCATTTGTAAAGGTGTCCTGCTGCTCTGCCTGCTCCACTTCCTCATCATGATGATACTATACTTTGACGTCTACTCTCAGCGCTTCGACCTCTTCAGCCGCTTCAACAACGGCCGCAATGGATCCAGGAATAACATTAGTGGAGCAGCAGGAAGTGGACATCATTATTACTATTATAACCTCTCCAGGCCCAACGCCACATTAGCCAGCTACCTGGCTACTGGTGAGCAGGTGGTGCTCAGTATCCAGCCTGAAACCAATCAGACGCCTTCTCCGAAGCCGCTGCCACCGTGCCCCGAGAATCCTTCAGGCCTGGGTGAGTAACACTTATGAAGTACTCCACTATTCTCAAGCACCATTAAAGCAGACATATTGTAGCCCCTTTTAACGGGCTAATTTAATTTGTGTCCCAAGAATGTGTGTTTTAGCCCTCTGACACCATTTAAAAAATATTACGCTTGAACCACTGTATGCAAAACAGTTCCTTGCCCTAAAAATGCTATATAAATGTAATAAATTAATATTTTTGTTCCACTTTCAAAGGTTCAGCTCTTTATGACCCTCTCTCCTGACCAGAACTATAAAATATGTATTGATCCTTTTATTATGTTGTGGAAGTGCTTCCTTTTTAACGAGAAAAATCCAGAATACGAAATATTTTCCAAAGATAATCAAGTGGATTATTTAGTTTTAAGTTGTTAAATCCTCATACTGTGTGTACAGTATGTATTTTTTGAATGAGTCCCGGTGGCCCGTGGTAGTAAAACAAATTCTTGTGAAATGTCAAATGATTCAATTTTCAAATTACAAGCTCAGATTGAGACAGTAGTTATATGATGCAGGCATTAAATTAGATTGAAAAAATTTGAACGGAAGCCAATATGTCAAATTTGGTTCTTAATATATGTAAAATGTGGTACACAGTGATCCAAAGGGTGGAATGAGAGCTGAAGTGGTAAAACATGTAAATTCTTGTAAAATGTCAAATGATTCAATTTTCAAATCAGAAGCTCAGACTAAGACAATAGTTTTATGATGCAGAAATTAAACCAGATCCAAAAAATTTGAATGGAAGTGAATGTGTCCAATTTGGTTCTTAATGTATGTAAAATGTGGTACATAGTGATCTAAAGGGTGGAATGAGAGCTGAAGTTGACTTTTTAAACTTTGGTCAAAAACATTAATATGTGGAAAATTTATAGCCCATTAGCATTAAAACAACATAAAAATTTTGGACCATCACGATTGAAATGTGCAAGAAATTTCAAGTTCCAACTGGTGTCAGAGGGTTACGTTACAGCTGATACCAAAAGGATGCATCATTCTACCATGTCTTTGTACTTGTGTTGCTTTAAATTCAGATGAGCTGTTGTTGTCCATACCTGTTTCCAGTCTGTGCAATGGGTTCCATCATATAAACTCTGTATTATCAGAGGATGTCAGGATGATTCTGGTGATTCTCGAGCAGAGGTCTGCAGCCTTTCCAACACAAAGAGCCATTTTTGGACAGAAAGAAAAAAAATTTATTTGTCTAGAGCCACAGAAAATATCTGAATCCTTTATTTGTTCATTAGTTTATTCATTTTTGTTCATTTTGTTTATTTTCTTCTTCGTTTTTCTTCATCTTGTTAATTTTATTGATTATTTTCCTAATTTTGTCATAATTTTTGGTGAGAATATTTTTACTGTTATTATTATTTTAATTTTTCTGCATTACTTTATTCAGTTTTTAAAATTTTGCTCATTCTTGTGACTATTTTGTTCATTATTTTGGTTGTTTTCACATCATTTTTTTGTTTTGTTTAAATACTGTACTTGACTATCCTGTAGTTTTTTTTCCTCCCTTTTTGGATCGTTTTGTTGGTTTTGGTTACTCCTTTTGTACAGTTTTCCTCATCATTTTGTAAATTTTTTGGATTTATTCAGTTTTGTTAATGTCTTGTTTTTTCACTTTCTTGTTCTTGTTCATTGACTTGATTATTTTGTTCAGTATTGGTATTTTATGATTGATTTGTTCATTTTATTTATTGTATTGTTTAATCTTGTTTAGTTTCTTGATTACTTTAGCTATTTTTGGAATATTTTCTTCAGTTTTTTCTTGATTTTTGGTCATTATTTAGTTTATTTTTTTTCTTTTGGTTGATTTAGTGCTTATTTCGTTTATTTTGATTTATTCTACTGTGTTGCATTATGGGACAAAACCATGTGAGCCACTGGAATGCTTGTTTCTGGTTTTTGCAAATGCTATAGTGACAAAATTGATATACTGTAGTTTTGTCTCCGCGTGACCACAGTATGTTTGAGCCTACTTGTTTGGCTGAAGTATATACTAGGGATGTGCCGTTGTGGAATTTTGGGCTGTTACTAATCCAGTGTTTAATTTTCTACCCTGGTCTGGATGATGCTGATGCCAAAACCAATGTCATTTTCAATGAATTTTGTGTTTTGTTATTGATTCTGCTTTTGTGTCAGGAAAACCCTACATTATATAAACTGTGAACTGATTTAAAGTCCTTGAGGTCTTCATCACATAACCGGCTTTAAAATTCCATGATGTAAATAGACCTAATTACTGCGAAAACTACAGAAATACAAGATTTATAGTTGATTGCATCAGCTTATGAACACACTTATGTTTTTATTGTCCTAGAATGAGCTTTTTTTACAGAGGGAGTGTATTGTCATTCATGTGGATTTGTTACAGTATGTCTGAAGTAACTGGATTTGCCTTACTCAGACTTTCCAGGGTCTTTGTAAACGATACAAGTTAGTTGCGGGCTGGTGTTAAACGCAAGTTTGTGTCAAAGTTTCTGAGTGCTCTTCCAAGAAACAAATTAATAGTGAACAAATGTTTCTATCACTGTCATTAGCTGGGTTACTGACCCATGTGATTGGGGTAGTTGAGCCATGTGCCTTGCTGCGAGTTGGCGCTGAGTGGAGCAACCCTGCTTGTGTTTCCAAGCCTCTGGTCCTCTGCTTTCCAATATCTTCCTGGCCAATGTTTGATCCATTGCACTAAAATTGATAAAATAGAGTAGGGTGATCATGAGTGAAACCAGGTTGCACCCTGGGATCCCCAACACAGCTGTGCAGTTAGCAGGATAGATGATCTAGTGGAGTGATCACAACTGTGTCTCTGGTTTACATTCCTTTGGAGGCTATGCTAACCCTTCATTTAGCCACTGCTACAGTGAGAATGTCTATGCACACTGTAATGTCATACTGTTCCTAGTTGGAAAAAATGTCTCACAACCGAGAGTTTGTAATTTTCATGAAATGCAATTTGCTTCTCCAAAAGATTTCTAGGAGATAAATAGACTTTGTTTTTTACACTTTCTGGCATGTTTAAGATGAGAATCCACTGTTGCAACGTGGTAGATAAGTCAGGAAAAAAAGGAAAATCCTGCCATGGGTGCTTTAAGGGCGTACTCACACTGGCAGTTCGTTCCGCGCCTGGGCGCGTTTCACACCTTTAGCGCGGATCATTTTAGTAAT
>JAQQAE010001488.1:0-25324 GCA_029823295.1 Pseudamia nigra
CCCGGTGTTGGGATCGAACCCAGGACCTTCTAGCTGTGAGGCACGAGTGCTACCCACTGCACCACCGTGTCGCCCTATTTAATTCATTATTTTCCCATATTTGATCATTTTCTTGTTTTTGCTCATTTACTTGAATATCATGTGGATTTTGTTGACTGTCTTGCTCGTTATGTTTTCATTTTCATGTAGTTGATTTATTATTTTAGTTTGTATGAATCGTGTGTTCATTGAATGTTTTGTTCATTTTTTTTTTTTTTTTTAACTTCTTTTGCTCATCCATCATCTTCCTGGTTGGGGTCGCAGTGGCAGCAACTTAAGCAGAGAAGCCCAGACGTTCCTCTCCCCAGCCACCTCCTCCAGCTCCTCTGGGGGTCCCCCAGCCATTCCTAGGTCAGTCCTCTATTGTGTCCTGGGTCTGCCCCAGAGCCTCTTCCCAGTTGGGTGCTAGTTTTGGCAACCAGGGATTGAACCAAGCAGGCCTCCACCTTCAGTTGCCACCCAAAACACACAGCACACGCATCCTTACGACCTTTCCTCCCACAGGGAGGCATAGTCATAAGGGTCTTCTGAAGTGCTCTTAATCTGACCTGTCACCTAGGACCAAGTTGCCTCGGGAGACCCTACCAGGGGCAAATTACTCCCAACAACATAGCTCCTAGGATCACTCAGGCACGCAAACCCCTCCACCACAATAAGGTGGCGATTCAAGGAGGGGCTTGTGCTCGTTGTTTAATTTTTTTTTCTTCATTTTTTTTGATTTTGTGCTTATTTTTGTTAATTTTTATTTAGAGCACCACAGAGTAGTGTTACAGAGCCACATGTGGCCCTGGAGCCACAGGTTGCAGACCCCTGACTTAAACATTAAGATTAGAGGAAGATGATAAACCTGGTGATTCTTTTCATGTTTTCCAGTCCAAAATGGCATAAATGCGCCCTGACTGTTCACAGTTCTGTTACAAAAGCACAAACTGTTTTCTTTAGTTCTCATCATTATGCCTTTTCTGTGTTCACTAGATGTCTTATTTGTGTGTTTCTTCTCCACCTCGCTCAGGTCACTTTGCTCCTTCGACTCCCTCCCTCTCCTCCTCTTCCATCCATCACCGACCCGGTTACCATGGAGAACTCTTCGGTGGCGTCTGCATCATCTGAGACAGGAAGCACACGCTCTCAAGAGATCGAAGAGCTGGAGCGCTTCATTGACAGCTACGTGCTGGAGTACCAGGTGCAGGGGCTGCTGGGAGACAAGGGAGATGGGGACTTGGACCTGGACAATGGAGGCAAGATGCTGCAGGTCAGAGCTTTGTTTCTTTTAGTCTGACATGATGTGCAGTTAGTCTTTAGTACAATTTACAAAGTACATCTGCAGTGTGCTCCATGTGTTGCATATCTGCAAGCTCCCTCCCCCTTGTCAGAATTTATACCATCTTCTTGTCTGTTTGTCTTCCAGTGGACCGATGACTGCGATGACAGGAGGGACGGCAGCTGGACATCGTCAAGGGGAAGGGGATCATCCAAACCAGTAAGTGTCATTTCAGTATGTCAGTTGCACATCTCGGGCCGCGTGGTGCATTGTGGGATCTAGGCCACCAATCAGAATCCAAAAGAGAGGAGATCGATGGCGATACGTGTTCAGACGTTGTAAAGTTAATGATTTGAGACGATTTTATAGATGATGTGGACAGTCTGTGACATTTAAGACCATGACGGATCACAAACCAAAATGACAAAAGAACTGATCATCCATGTTTTATACAGCAACAAAACAGAAGATACTGTGTGCTGTGACAAAGGAGGAAGAGCAGGCAGTGGTGAAACACAACAAACGCCTGTTATTGTCATTCACTTACGGGTTAAAGCCGAGTTTTAATGATGTTTAAGGATGTGGTCGGTCACTTGTCTTTATCATTCATATCAACTGCATGTTGGTGTGGAGGGTTTGGAAGCTGAAGTTAGCGACCCAGAAAAACAGCACATGTGCACAGAGGATGTGATCTGGGTGATGAAAGGAATTTATGTGATGTACGACTGCTGACTCAGCGCTCAATATAAATGATTATACGACCAGCATCACTGTAGTCATGTAGTTGGTTAAAGCCACTGCAAAGTCTCTCGCTCTCTCTCTGTCTCTCTCTCTCGTGCTCTCTTTTTCTCTGTCTCTTTCTGTCTCTTTTCTCTCTCTCCTCTCTTTCTCTCTGTCTTTCTCTGTCTTTCTCCCTCACTCTGTCTCCTCCCTCCCTCTCTGTCTCTCTCTCAATTCAATTCAATGCAAGGAAGCTTTATTGGCATGACAAACACACATTCACATTGCCAAAGCGTTACATAAAATAAGCACACAGTATATACAGTTTAACACACTTGACTCTCTTTCTGTCACTTCTCGTTCTAGTTTTCTCACTCCTCTCTCCTCTTTCTTTCTCTCTCTCTCTCTCTCTGACCCCCTCCCTTGGTTCATGGCAGGATGTAGCATTAATGTGGCTATGCTAGCAACTTTCCCAGAGTTAAAGTGTTTACTTAATTAACTCCATCCCTGGGGAGTTAGCATAAGGTGTTATGGTGCAACAACATCTCTACAGCAGAAACAGAAGCAGGTGATGGACAGAGAAAGTGAAAACATGGAGCGGACTCGTGGATTGAACCGTCCTCATCAGACACCAGCGAGTTCACACAGTTCAGTGGTTTATGTTCAGTTAAAGAAACTCTAAACCAGTTGTGTGTTTTGTCTCAGCATGCCTGCTCTCAACCATGTAGTTCATCATGATATTGCAAATGTTCCAGTCTAACAACAACTTTTGGACACTGAGGAAACGGAGACTTCACCACATTATCGTGCTCCGTGTTGTATTTGGTGGTTTTCTCTTCAGCCTGTCATGTTACATGTTATTTACCCGCTTAGTGCATTAGTGAACTCTTGACACCGTGAGGGTCTGCACTGGGGGGTGGGCTGACATGAGTTCACAGACTGATGCTCAGTCATGAACTAAGAAGTAAACTAAAAACTGTGTGGAAATGTAAGTTGTTTCAGTCTTTCTGTTGAAATGGAGAAATGAAATCTCTGGCTGCTGCAGGATTTTAGTTTATTATGAGCAGCGTTGTGCTAATTACAAAAAATAGGAAGGTCATAGAATCTCATTTTTTAGGAAATACAAAGTTATGACATTGAGTGTGGAATAATCTGAAGGTTTAATGCTTGTGGAATTATTTTAAAATCATGTTAGAATTAGAGTATAAGTCAGTCAGAGACTTCAGAGTTTTCTCTAGGCGTGTGCAAGGCAGGTTAGGTGTTTGTATATTTACTGTCATTACTAACTAGAACTGTACATATACTGTACATCGTTTCTGATTAAGTTACAGTTTTTCAAGAATGGCCACACCAAAAAAACACATGTCTGCTCATTGGTAGAAAATGGATGAGAACACACATTTACAGTTTTATGGCTGACTCATATTTTTCCCTCTATAATCAGGCAAAATCCTGGACCTGATGTTTAAACCACATCACTCATTACTTTCCATGTAAATTCAGTTACATTGAAAATAAAAACAAACATTTTTTAAAATTTATGGGACTGTGAACAACAATGAAACTATTCTTTAAATGTGTTTCAGTGGTCATTAATATCCTGAGTATCCCGTCAAGTTATTTTTTTCACAAACACTAAGGAGAATCCTCTGAAGCATGTAAATCTCTATCATCCAGTCTTGTCAAGGATCATTCCAGGTGACTCCAAAGCCAAGGAACCTCCTGAGGGCCTGGACAAATTCTGAGGATCCTCTGTGGCCATTCAGTACCCCCAACCCTCTGCACTACTCTTTAAAACACCTGTAAACACAGGTAGAGGTCAGCATCACACAGGTCAACTCACCAGTGTAATGTCCATTTAAATATAATTAGGTGAGGTTTATATAATATAGCGTATTTCATACACAAAGGCACGTATTTGCTTCTACATACTCAATAAATGGAACATTCAGAGGAAAATAAAGTCATAAAAAATAAAAAGTCATTACAAAACAAAACACAAAAGGCAAACAGTCATAATAATGAGAGAAAAGAATCACGTATTTCCTGTGGGCCCACCACCTGCAGGAAGGGTCGTAAGGGTCCAGTGCTGTGTGGTTTGGGTGGCAGCAGAAAGGACTAAAACTAAAAGCTTCTTGGAGCCGGACGATTGATTCCCCACCGGCCAAGCAGTAGAATTACAACTTAAAGTTACTCCCACATTGGCCTCACTGAACAGCCCCGGTCGTTGCCCCTTGCTACGAACACACAGTAAATGTGGAGGAGCATAAGCTGTGGTTAGTCGTCAGAAGTCAGTCAGAGCTCATTCTGTTGCTTGTGCTTGCAGGAATAAAAGCAGATAATTTATTAATGACCATCATAAGGATGATCTTTCAATGACTAACACTGGATATTGTCTTATTACTAATCTGATAACAGTAAATGAGTTGTTAGTCGGTGAGATTGCTCAGTAATATCAGTGTTTTGCGTGTGAGGTTCTCCGCTCGGCTCCACAGTGATTCAGTCATATGTGCCTTCAGAGACTGGATGAGTCACCACAGAGTGAGTGTTGAGGTGTGAAACAGCCCCTGGTTCCACGTTCAGAGTGAACAGTCATCCACAATGTGAAGGAGGTCGGTGAACGGACTAGAACTGAAACAGCATAATTTAATGTTGATGGATCAGGTTCTAGTCAATGTATTTTACAAAGGTGGAAAAAGAAACATTTTGATTTAACATTTACATTTTTAAAATGTATACGGCTGAAGTCAAATGTTTTAGTCACAGTATATTAAATGTAATTTTTTTTTCTAAATGTGCTCCATGCTTCTGCCTCCAGTTGTGGATGTGTGGAAACACTTTGAAAACATTGCACATCCATCTCCTGCTCCGTGTCCATCAACAGTCCTTCTTCTCAGATCTCATTTCTTTTGTTTTTGATGTGATGTTTTTACAAACGGTGCCTCAAATCCTTTCTGAAGTGAACATTCGACAAATTGGACACACTTGGACCATACCTGTCAGAGAGTGGTGGTTTGTGCTGTCAGCTCTTCTAGACCAAGGTTCATAATAATGTTCCTGACCAGTTTTGATTTTCTAAAATTTTTCTGTTTTACTGTTTCTAAATGGAGCTAGCATGCTTTGAAACCACTGTCATCATCATTAGTCTTTCGTTGTGTTGCGCGGAGTGCGTAGAGCCAACCATTTCAACCAGGAAGCGCCACCTCCCTCTGTCCTGCCCCAGCTTCTGGACCTGGTGCAAGGCTGAATTGAACTTTTCCAGGCCAGGTGACCTCTATCCAGTGGGGGCGGGGGGCTCCTCTCAGTCTGGTAGGTGTTCAGGGGGAAGGCATAGAATGGGACCATACCACTGGACTTGTCGCAATGCTGCCACATGTGAGGCAGGAGGTTGTTGTGTCTGCTCTTGGAGCTCTTCATTAGTCACGTGGTCATTCCAACCGATGCTAACTATTCTCGTTAGGGTTCTGCTATCAGAGCTGTCGAGTCGGGCTGCCAGGGTGTTATTCATCAGCCAGGTCTCAGAACCATACCGGTGGGCTAATACAACAGAAGAGTTGTGAATGTGAAGTTTTGTCCATTGTGAAGAATGGTGATAGCGCCATAGAGGTCTCCACAAAGACTGTATGACTGCTGAGGCCTGCACATGTCATTGGTCAGTCTCTGGTTTTAGGTCGTCTGGCTTGGAGATTGTGTAGCCCAGGTACTTGAAGGTAGAGACAAAATTGACTGTGCATTGGTTGAAGATGAGCGGTGCAGGGTCAGGACCCTCTTTAATGAGCGTGAACTCAGCCGTGGACTGGTTGATGCTAAGGATGAGCTTCTTGGTTGAACACGGTGAGGTCATCTCAGAAGGGTGGCATCGTCGGCATTGTCAAGGTCTGCAAGAGTGTGTCCTGCAAATGCTGTATTAAATATTGGACACTCCAAAAAAATCATAGGGAAACTAATAATTTTGACCTCAGCTGCATAATCTGAGGTATGTGCAGTTCATGGTGAAGCTGTTTAATCCTGTACTGTGTAGATGATGAAATCCTGGGCAAAAGAATTGTGGTTTAAGCTCAACACTGGTTTACGCTTCAGTTCTGCTGGTTTAACGTGGATGATCGATTCTGGTCCAGAAACAGCAGCTATACTTACTTTTTGACATTTCCTTAACTTTCTTCTTACAGCTGGTATTAAAAATGTAATCTGTATGCAGCCATTCGATCCACATTACAGACAATCTAATCTAGTCTCTGTATTTCCATTTGGTATTTTTCAAATTGCAAATCATCTTGTCATATTTTTGGCAACATAATGTTAAATCAATTCATGGTACAGATGTAACTACTGTGACCGTTTGGATTTACGTCTACTGAAGATCCAAACACGGCATGACCTTCCAAATGTAGTCAGGCAGATTGGATCAGAATCTGATTGACACATGTCCTTCTCAGCTGGACACAGATAATATTTTAGTACTGGCTGTGTACCTGCTCAGTGTGACTCCCCGTCATGACGTACTTGTACTTCTTCATCTTTACAGGACGAGTGGGAACACAGCAGTAATGGCAGTACGGGTTCCAGACCGAGTTCAGGCTCCAGACCGGGCTCGGGTTCACGCTCAGGCAGCAAAGGCCGGAACAACCAGTTCAAAGCCTCCGTAAAGGTACATGTACATCCGAATGTGAGGACGCGAGTGTGTTTACTGCCTTGTCTGACTCTGACAATGTACCCTCACCCTTTTAATAATCACTAGTGGAAAAAAAATGACAGACAAGTCAATAAAGCTTATTACGTATATCATATGACAGTTGTCAATCTCCTTGAAGGTGTTTTCTGCTGAATCAGCATAAATTGATGCAGTACAAATGCAGATGCAACGATTTAACAATGTGCAGAAAATGTATGAAAGAAATCACAGATCATTTACCTGCACATATTAGGTTTATTGCCTAGTTCCGAGTTGTGCAACCTGTGGCTCCAGGGCCACATGTGGCCATTGAGCCCCTCTCCAGCAGCTCCTGTGGCTTCGACCAGTGACAGTAGTAACGTATTCTAATAAATCAAAATGAACACTAAATCAGTGACAACACAGAAAAAAAGAACTACATAATGAACGGATTGAAGACTAAACTGATGCAAATAATCTACAAAATAATGGAAAAAAAATGAAAATAAACCAAAATAATAAATAATTAAATATAAAACAAAATCAAAGAAAATGAACAAAAACAAGCAAAATTGTGAAAAAGTAAATCTAGCAAGATTAAGAAAAACTTAAGCAAAATAATCAATAAAATAAACCAAAGAAATCACAACAAATAAATATGAAATGAAAATTAACAATGTATTTTCATACAATTTTGATTTGTGAATGATGAAGATTCCTATGCTAAAAATACAGTATGTGTATGACTGAAATATAAATATATGGGGTTTTTTTTGTTTGGTTGTTTTTTAAAATTTATTTATGGGGATGAAAAATGAAATTATGATTAAAGAATCGTTAAAGGGGCAGGACATGATGAGCCTGGCTTCGTCCTGCTCCTTTTCGAACACATTCCTCTATTTTGTCAGCGCGGGACAATTTATGTTCTTTGTAGTATTGATGTTTTAACTGTTTGAAATAAAAGAAACTCAAACATGCTTTTATTTCCAGAATGGGAACAGAGATGGCGCCTTTGACATCCTGGGCACAGACATCTGGGCTGCTAACACCATGGACTCTCACGGGTAGGTGATTTGACTTTGAACAAACTCATTTCCTGAGCGATGAAGCGAGTCTGCATTCCAGCCATAGCTCCAGGTCACATGACCCGTTCAGATGTTTAGAGAGAAACAAAGATTGTACTTTTCTGTCCAGCTCATACTTTGGAAAAACTGGTTTTGGGTGCTTTTCTTAGACTTTGACAAGTCTCACATTGGTTCTATTTGGTGTGTACACCGAGGAGTTCGGGGGGGTTATGTTTTTGGCGGCATTTGTCTGTCAGTTAGTTAGATAGTTGGCAAGATTACTCAAAAAAATCAAGAACAGATTTTGATGACATTTTCAGGATGGCCTGGAAATGGCATAAGGACCAAATGATTAGATTTTGGAGTGATCCGGATCAACCCTCTGGATCCAGGAAATCATTTCATTGCGAGATAGGGCCAGTGTGTGGTACCATAAACTGTATATATTGGTGACAAAGTGACCATGACGTCACCCTGAAGGGCCGTTTTCAGGCCAATCATGGTGTCACTTCCTGGCTGCCATTTTGGAGTCAAAAAGAGGATGTAACTATATTTGGACAAACAGCAGCGGGGCTGAGTGTTCATGGCAGGGGTCTCATGGGAAAGCTAACACTAGCCGCTAGCTTACTGAGGCAGTAAAACTTCACCACAGGGTTTCAAAGAAAGTCATATTACTTTGTTGTTAGTGTAAACACTTACCCACAGCTGCAGCTGAGTGTATGTCATGTATAATCATTTGCATTCACAACTATGGACAATTTAGAGTAACAATTAACCTAGTACATGTTTTTGGTTGTGGGAGGAAGCTGGAGAACCCGTAGAGAACCCACACAGACACGGGGAGAACATGTAAACTCCACACAGAAAAGGGATTGAACCCAGGACCTTCTAGCTGTGAGGCACGAGGGCTACCCACTGCACCACCGTGTCACTTGGGTGGTACTTCTTCAAATGACCGCACTGTTCCGTTTACTTCTCTGACAACTTGCAAACGAAAGTGGAGCAGAAAAAGGTCAACTGTGATTAGCTGTTGTCATGCACATTTCCTCCTCCTCCTCCCCCTTCTTCTTTTGACATTCTGGCAGACTGGACGCAGCCGAGGCGTATCGCTGCCTTCCACAGGTCTTTAGCACTGGTCAGCTCGTGCCTCAAACGCACATTTCTGCCATGTTTGAAAGAGTAAATATGCTCACAGCTGATCATAGTCATCGACTTGAAATTTCTCACAATCCCTAATTGTGATCATATAATCGCCGAGCCTGACGTAAAAGTGAACAAAATAATAGCTGGTTCAAAATGAACAAAATCCTCGACAAATCAACATAAATGAATAAATATAATCAGGAGAATGACAGGAACCCAACCACGAACAAATCAGCCGTTACTGTTTGAAAGCAGGATCGTTGGAGACAAAGACGCTGTGTATTGTCTAAAGTACGGTGTTTTATTGGTCGATCAATTTCAATTTTAGTATCAGTCTTTTAAAAAATATTTTGTTAATTTTGTTTCTTACTTTGTTGTTTGTTCATTTTTCTTGATTTCTTTGTTTGTTGCTCATTTTTTGTTTATTTGGTTGTTTTCTTTGTTCTTGTTCATTTTTGTTCACTTTCTTCATTATTTTGTTCACTTTTACTTATTTTGTTACCGTTTGTTTTTTTGTTTTTTTTTTTTTTCATTTTTCTGGTTATTTAGCTCATTTTTGTGAGCTAAATTTTGAACATTCTTGAATGTTCTGTGTGTTTTATTTGTTTATTAATTTTTTTGGACAAATTTTGTTAATTAATTTGTTCATTTCTACTCATTTTCTTGATTATATTTTCCATGTTCAGACCCCCTGTCCGACTGTGCGCTTTATTCTTTTTATTATCCTCCATGATTCTATTTTACTCACAGCTGAACCAAAGGCCACTGTCCCTGTTCTATCCACGTGTTGCTACTGTCACCGGTGTCTGAAATCCTGTTCAGCGGTCGTTGCTGTGAGTCACTAACACAGTCAGTGCAATTAAGTCGTTTTCCAAACAAGGCCTGAAGCATAAAAGGTGACAAAGGAACCAAACGGTGCAGCTCGAGGGAACAGCAGTTGCCATGGCAACAGCATCGCCTCCGTGAGTTCCGGCCACGTCGGCACATGTGAAGGATGGAGCTGCTCTGGTAGGATGCAGTAAACCACACAGACCTGACACGTCACGTACTGTAGAATAAAATCTGAATGAAAACGAGCTCTGGCTGAATCTCTGTGAAATTTGTGGTGTGGGTTGGTGATGATTACGTGATTAGTGGGCCTGCATCCCCACATCACTGCCTTAAAACCCTCTGTATTACGACTGAATCCTTATTATTATTATTATTATTATTATTATTATTATTATTATTATTATTATTATTATTATTATTATTATTACCTCCACCAAATAGGGTACAGTGGTATGAAAATGTTTAGCCCCCCCCTGAAATTTCTGTTATTTTCATTTTTAGTCAGTAGGATCAGCAATTTCATTTTGATCAAATAACTGATGGACACAGTAATATTTCAGCAGTGAAATGAGGTTTATTGCATGAACAGAAAATGTGTAATATGCATCAAAACAAAATTAGACAGGTGCATAAATTTGGGCACCCTTGTCATTTTGAAAACCTTGAAACTATTTGTTATGACAGATCGGCTAGCTACTCTAGGATTCAGTTCTCTACACCCCCAAGACAGCCCCTTAGTAACCACACCTTCCCCAGACCCTACTTGTATGCACAGAACGCGAACCGCGATCTACACTAGCCTATGTGCCCACCCACAACCCACCGGAGGAGTGTTAGGTCATGGCTGCAAACCCACCTCTGCACTTCCGCCTATGGATCCGGCGAATAGGACCCGCGGAGTCCGTCTATCGGCGAACCGTGTACCTGCCCCGGTTGAACAGCCAACCCGCTCCCGGGCCCACTTGGTTGACTGTCATTCAGAGGCTGTCAAGGTGAACACAGAGTGTTAGCGTGCTACCAAAAGTTCGATTCTCAGTCCGCAGGCTGATGCGCCTGCCCTCTCCCAGCCCTGCTCTCCCCTGAGCAGCCCTGTCAAAACTCCCAACTCCAATTGTCTGAATCTCTGACGCTCCTACATGAGTTTCTGGATTCCCTCAATTGTCCTCGTTTTCTCGCCTGTCTGAATCGCCACGTGTTCTGTCACACAGCTGCATCACATCGACTGCTTTATCAGCTCGTATCTCCCGCAACTGATTCCAGGGCAGGCTATCCTGGGAGAGGGTCCACAAACCATGCCCACACCCCCCGAAATGTCAATCGTATCAGTGAAACCCTAAGCTGACAACCAAAACCACAGAGACTGAGTTACAGCAATTTAGCACTGATTAATTGGAACACAAAATTGTTTTGGTGAGCTTGTTAAGCCTTGAACTTCATAGACAGGCACATCCAATCATGAGAAAAGGTATTTAAAGTAGCAAACTGCAAGTTGTTCTTCTCCTTGACTCTCCTCTGACGGTTGGCAACATGGAGGCATCAAAACAACTTTCAAACGACCTGAAAACAAAGATTGTTCAACATTATGGTTCATGGGAAGGCTACAAACAGCTGGAAATGGAAGACCATCGGCACAGTTCTTGTTAAGACCAGCAGTGGCAGACCAAGAACAATATCGGAGAGGCAAAGGCAAGGATGGTGAGAGCAATCAAAGACGACCCACAGACCACCTCGAAAGACCTACAACATCGGTGTCACCCGTGCATCGTTCAGCAATTCAGCGCACTTTGCACAAGGAAAAGCTGTATGGGAGAGTGATGTGGAAGAAGCACACGTCACGAACAGTCGCTTGAAGTATGCAAAAGCACATTTGGACAAGCCAACTTCATTTTGGAATAGGGTTCTGTGGACTGATGAAATAAAAATTGAGCTATTTGGTCAGAACAAGGGGTGATATACATGGTGGCAAAAGAACACAGGATTCCAAGAAAAACACATGCTACCCACAGTAATATTTGGTGGAGATTCCATCATGCTGTGGGGCTGTGTGACCAGTGCTGCTACTCGGGATCTTGTTAAAGTGGAGGGTTCAATATACGGTCGGGCGGGGGGTGTTTCGTATGAAAACACAGGAGTACGGCCTGTGCACTCTGGATTTGGAGACTAATGACACCGCTGTGAATGCAGGCTCTCCACAAAATAATAGCTCATGATGGAGCATTCGCGATGTCACAGTGTAAGTTGGAAGACCTTAATTGGTCGCAAATGCAACCATTTTGGTTGCAGTCTGGAGCACTGCCTGAGTTTTCTTTTGGCTGTGAATCTATATCTGTTCCAGATGTTTGGTTAACATCTAAGGTTTTCTTTCCAGCCACTCACTAAAGCAGGTGTTTTCACTGAAGAGTGATCAGTGGAAAAAAAATCAGTGAAATTATCTGCTGAAGAGACTGGTTGGAAAGAAAACCTGTAGTGTCTCGGTCCTTTGTGGCAATAATTGAGAATTAACAGTCAGTTTGGTCACTAATCTGTTTTAATATAAATGTGTCATGCGTGCTTTATAGTCAGATTAGTTAAGAAAATGGCCTTGGTGGTGGAGCATCAACTTTTTTTCTATTTGACAAGTTGAGAACCACGTTACCATCTATGTGTGGCCACAGGACGCCTCTAACCTTTAACGTGGTTTGTGTGTTGCAGTGGTGCAGGATGGGATGTGCAGCCGGAGAAGCTGGACTTCAGCCACTTCCACAGGAAACACTTCAGAGGAACGCCAAAACACCTACCACACATCGACAGAGAGGGGTAAGAGCCCACGCTGCTGAAGTGTGGACGCAGAGCCGGTTTGTGTCCACTGGACGGTTTTCATGGAGTTTCTGTGTCCGTTACTTTCTGCCGTCAGGATGAACAAAAACAAGTTTGAGGAAGACGACGGGATCGACATGAACGAAATAGAGCGGTTCTTACCCCGACTGCGTTCTGTAAGTCACCAATGAACTCCTTCCTCCTACCGGGACGGTTTCCTCACACTTACATGACTTTTACTCACTTACTTCATTAGTTTTATTTCATTATTATTAAATCTGTAAATTACACTGGGCTCATCTTTATTAATTTTTTGACTATTTTGTTCATTTTTATTGATTTTCTTAAGTACTTTGTTCATTTTTACTCAGTTACTTAATTATTTTTATTTCCTTAGTATTTTTATTTCCTTATTATTAAAACTACATTGGGCTCATTTTCTTGACTATTTTGTTCATTTTTATTCATCTTTATTTCTTTACTGTTTTTGTTCTTTTTTTCAATTTCTTCAGTCCCCCCCCCCTTGCTGCACTGTATATTTGTTTTACATTAGTTCACACAACAGGCATTAAGTCGGCCACCTCAACGACAACCAAATGATTGAGCAGTTGTCAGACAGTGACCCCTGGTGGTGGAACTGAAGTAATGTAACTCACTGTGGCGCTGTTTGGCCATAGGGTCATGATACTGTATCATTCAAAACAAGTATAATATAAGGTTTATCTATTTAAGATGGTCCTAGTATCCCAGGAAAAATGCTGTGTGATTGTTTTGCAATTGAATATGAGTAGATATGAATATGAGTAGATATGAATGTAAATAAATCGTGTGGGAGCAGACTGCAAGGGACTGAAGTTGTGGCATAGATGAGACGGTTCATCATAAATGAGGCTGTGCTGACACCTAGTGGACACAAGCTGACATGACGTGCAGGTGGAGGAGGATGCTTGAAAGGGGGTCTCCTGCCCCCTGGTGGTGGGATGTATGTGTTGCAGTCTGAAGCTTAAAGGTTTGTAGTTTAGCCCCAGAACCAAATGAGAAATGTAGAGTTACTTTGGGACAAATGTATTAAACATTTTACTGTTTGAATATAAAAAAAGTAGTAAGCGCCATAGGAATGGAGATAAACTCATTTGGTAATTGTGATTACATTTTGTGAAAACTGCTTTTTTCATTACATGAACAACAAATCAACAAACTAATAATTATACCAAGAGATCAATAATACCAATGAGAACAACAACAAAGTAATCCAAAATGTGAAGACAAATAACCAACAGAATGAACCAAAAAGTAATCAAATAGTTATAAAATGAAGTAGCAGGGGAAAAAAAAAATCAACAACATGAACAGAACGATCTATGGGTTGACCAAAAAAATACTAAAATAAAGAAAATTATCAACATAATAATCAACAAATTAGTAAATGTTCCTTCATATGCTTAAGCATAATTTTATTGTGTAAAAAGAACCAGTGTTTTTTTTCCAGCGTTTTCTTTGAACAGTGGACCAGGTACTGAGTACTGTGTTTTCCAGGGTGATGTACATTCTGATTCTTCCAGGGTGTATGAGTTCACTCGAGGTCAGCGTCTGCCTCTGTCTTTCACGCAGCTGGAGCTCCAGTGTCTTCCTCTTTCCTTCCCCTCTCGGCTTCTCACCTCAAGTCCAGTCTCTCTTCCATGATGGTTTCCTCATTTCGCAGCTCATTCCTGGGCCAAGTTGGCTGTTTCCGTTCATTCAGTGAAGTCCAGATGACTTATCGGGCTGACTACGTGGGTCAGCCAGGCTTTGGATCATTTATGTATCGACGCTGGGAGGCAGTACGTGTCAAACTGGGGAGTTAGAGACGCGTTGTCAATGTCTCTGTCACATTCCTGAGCTGTTTGACGTAGGTCGGCGTCATAGCGGCTACGTGTTCATGCAGTCCGCGCCGAACTGGGAACCACGTCTTCAGTCCAGTGCTCTGTTGGAGTGAGCGCCCAAGGCTTTAAAAATCCTGGAATGCTCATGGAATTAACTGAAATAGTCCAGTACTGGAAATGGTCACGGAATTTCAGCTTTCAGGAATAGAAGCTGCTCATCTTTGACATTTAAAGAGGTCACCCATGATTCATGACGATCTGAGGAAATATGCTCAAATCTGTTTTTTTTGTTTAATTAGCAATTAACAACATCACATCAAGTAAAAATATTTTATTAAAAAATGTTTGGATTGAGGGCCTGGGCTGCAGAATGTCTTTAATAAAATGTTGTAAAATTTAAGACATTTATATCCAGGAGAATAAGATTATATACAAAGGTGGTTTAATGTCAAACACTTAAGGTACCGGTGGTAAATTACATCACAATAATTTAGGAAAAAATATGTAATATTGTCTCTTGAAATCCCCGATGAGTTTGTTCATGTGAATTGGACAGAGATGATCTTCATTAGGCTTAGGTCCTGGAAAGATTCTATTGTCCTCATTTGAATAAAACATGGGGCCTAAAAATTTTTTCACCAAAAATTAGATTATGATTTTTTTCCAATTTTTTTTTCTACTTTTCAAAACAAAAAATAAGTACAAATGACAGATGATGGGGCAAGGCAACTTGAGCAAAACACTCATGGTTGGGTAGCACATACCTGGGGTCTGTAGTTTTCAGCAAGTGGACGAACCCAGCCTTTTCTACCGTATATTGTATCTGTGTAAGTGTAATCTGGATCATTTTCTGATTTTGTTGCTTATTTTAATCATTTTTAGCGACTTTTCAAATCCCATACTTTTTGTTTCTCCCAAAAGAAGCGTCTAGAGACTGAACTAGTGTGTTGAGTGTTATTAGTGTCAGTCCGTGAGTGTGAACATGGTTCATCAGGAGGATGCATTAGTGCATGATGTAAGAACTTGTCTGTCGTTCTGTAGCAGCTAAAAATATCTTGGAAAATAATTTTAAGAACAGAGTGGGGACCCTGTTAAAAAGTAATCCACTGGTACACGCTTCTCCTCATCATTATGATTCTTGTTATTATTGTAACCAGTGTAACCAAATAGAAACTAAAGCCCGTTTTCCCTTCGCCGTCACCATCAGCTACTGTACGGCTCCGTCACTCACAGTCCTGTCTACCTTCCACGCTTCCTGCCAGCGTTCACTTCCCTTTTCCAGGAGCCAGAATAGACTTCCAAACAGCCATGGGATGTGGAAAAAAACATCTTGTTTGAGTGTGTGGGTGTGTGTGTGTGTGTGTGTGTGTGAGCGGCTCAGCGAGAAAGGGCTTCCTCCTCCTGCCCTGAGATTATGCTGCACCTTTACTGGCCTCTCTGGAATGTCATCCTGAACACACACCAAGTCACTCGGCACGTCCAGTGTCTTGTTGTAACGGCACAAGAATGCGAGGGTTCATGGGGCCGCGTTTTGGTCCCTGGAGGGATGCCAGGTATTACAGATCCAGAAAACAAATCAACGGAGCTCAGTGTAGGGTTAGACATTTTTACAGAACACTTTAAAAAGCTTATTACACTGTATTTGGGGGATTTTCTCCCTCTGTATGGTCCCATCTGTCCTGATTTATTGTGGCAGGAAATCATTTCATTGCGGTATATGTATATATTAATGACAAAGGGAGTGTGAGAAGATATGAAGGTCAGACTCAGTCCGACTTTACTCGCGAGCTGTTACCATAGCGACATGTCAATCAAACCCCAGCAGGGCAGGGATTTGTTGGATTGTTTGCAGTAATATCTTAATAACGGAGCAAGAAGTTAAAGATGGACCATCACGTTACTTATTAGAGGATCCAAATTAAATGTTTGGAATAAATTTTTGTTATGAGTCATTATGGTCTCAATGTATCTCTATGGGAAAAAGGCTTCTTGGAGCTGGATGAACGGTTCTCCGCGGCGAAGCGGCGGTATTACAACTTAAAGGTACTTCTTAATCGGCCTCACTGAACAGTCCAGGTCATTGAACACTGGTTGAAACCTAGAAAAGGGATCTGCAACCTGTGGCTCTAGGGCCACATGTGGGTCTTTGACTTCTGAGGATTTGGCCAATGACGGACGTAACACCTTCTAAGAAATCAAAATGAATCAAACAAGCACTAAATCAACAAACAGAAGAAAAAAAACCTAAATAATGAACTGAAATTAAGACAACATTACAGGAAAAAAAATCCACAAAATTGACAAGATAATAAACAAAATGAACAATGAAACAAAACAACAAAGTAAATGAAGAAAAATATGAAAATGTACAAAAAATAATGAGCACAACTAACAAAACTGGACGATAATCCACAAAATAAAAAACTGGATAATGAATGAATGTTCACAAAAATTATGATTGCGCTATACAAATAAAGTTTGATTGATTGATTGATTGATTGAATAGAAATAATCGGGAAAACTTACACAAGATGAACAAAGAAAGATCAAAAATGATCCAAATAGTGAATAAAAATGTACGAAAAGATAAACAAAATGAAGTTAGTTTTAACACTTTGCAGCTGAACTGTGCATCATACGTCATGTGGTTCATGAAGGGTTCGATACGGCTCTTTAGGTTGTACAGGTTGCCGACCTTTGACCTGTAACATGTAGTCATAGGCAAACACTGCCTGGCCAAAAAAAAGGTCACCACCTGGATTCAACTAAGCAAGTAGGTACGAGCCTCCCATTGGATAATTTTTGCATGGGTGATTATGTTTCAGCTGGCAACAAGTGATATGAGGATAGTGGGGAACCATCATCTTCGAAGAAAAAATGTGGTTGGAAAAAAATCGTGAATGATCATGACCGGTAATTACTTAAATGTGTGGTGAAATTAAATTGTTTAAAAAATAAAAGTAAAACTCAGGACTATGTTTAATAGTGACAGTAAAAGCATTTCCACACACACAAGGCAAAGGCAGCTCAAGGGATTGGGCCTAAATAGCTGTGTAGCCTTAAGAAAACCACTAATCAGTGAGGCTAATCAGAGAAATTAAGGCTTCAGTTTGCTAGGGAGCATAATATTTTGTTGTTCTGCCTTTAGCCTTGATTACAACACACATTGATTCAATAAGCTTCTGCAATGTCTCAACATTTATTTACGTCCAGAGTTGCATTCATTTTTTGTCAAGACCTTGAGTTGATGATGGGAGAGTCGGACACTGTGCGAAGTCTTCTCCAGCAGCGGCTCAGGGTAGGAGGACATCTACCTCGACCGGCTGGGGTTAATGGACAGAGGAGAGACAAAAGAAAAGAGTAGAGTGGAGAAACTCATTTGCAGTCTGGATGCAGGGGGCTGAACATCTGCTCTGACTCCAGCTAGGAGGGACTGCTGGGCTGGATGTGAGTGCTTTGCTCATTAAGAAGAGTAAGAAGGATATGCGTGTTACCATCAGTCTCCACTAACACCAGGAAAAGTTGCTAGATTTGTGGCTAGTCACTTTTGAAACACACCGGCTAGAGGGGTTAGAGGTCAGTAAGTCGGCAACCCTGCTGCCGGTACCTGTGGTTAGTACAGTTTGTCTCTATAAATCGTCACACAGTATCACCTTATTTCAGGAATGGATGGTCAGTTATTGTTTACAGTAATGTTGTTATTGTTTTAATTATTTTGTGCTTGTACTATGTAATGAGTGGAGTTTGAGGGAGAAGTCACAGAAGGGTGAGAGTGAGACTCGGAAGAAAACAGTCAGTCAGTGAGGAGACATCCGGTCTGTAGTTGGTGAACAAAGCCGTCCAGCAGGGGAACGAGGCCGGAGTCTGGAGCTGAGACATTACAGACCGGTCGGCCCCTCTGTCTGGAAGTGTACGTGCCGCGGAGCAGGACTCCGATTGTTCAGGGACACTGTGGGCGGGCTGAGATTTTTTTTTTTTTGGTAGTCTGTCTGTCTGTCAGCTGTCAGTTTGAGAATTGCATTCCACTCAGTGTTTACTCACGGTAGCGTCTCGTCGTTCTGCACACAGACTGCGTCGTGTGCTTTTCTGTTCTACAAACATCTACCTTCTGCATGTCCCTCTCACTTCTTCTCCCTTTGCTTCTTCCTATTTGCTGTTTCCTTTTTCCTCATCTCTTGTGACCACCATCGTTGCGCTCAGACCTCCCCTGTCCTCCCCTCATGTTGTCCTTCAGTCCTCTTGTCTATCCTTCAAACGTCGGTGGGCAACAGAACAATATCCAGGGGGTCATGGTGACCGGTAACCCCCTCCCTGCGGTCTCTTCCTGCCATTGTCCCTTCTCCAACTGCCGCTTGGCTCCTAAACTCTATTAACCACACAAATAAGAGCTTAATCACCAGAGTACGTTGTGATGTTCTGGTCTGGAGCATGGGAGTAACCCTGAGGACATGCATGCGTGCAGGTTACCTGGGAAATCTGTGGACCAGCACCACGGAGCCGTCCAGTTACTGTTCATGAATAGTTCCTACAAGTGGACTGGAAACACATTCAGCCTTTCTTATTGATGTGTAAAACCCTATTTTGAAGGATTTTTTTTTTTTAATTTATTCAAGTAAGTCTAACTCGAAGGAAATTGACTGTTGGAATAAACCATTTGGCAGATATCAGGCTTGTCACATTCACCCCATTTACACATAGTATCAGACTGTGATCTTTGTCTTTTAGATATTGTCTGGATAACCAGAAATATGCTCTCACTCCACATTTACGCCTGCTGTTAGAAGTACATTATTATCCAGATTGGAATCTGATGTCCTGCCTCAGAGCAAAGGCAGAATTAAAGGAGCACGATGTGTCTGCTCATTCCCTCAGGAAGGGGTTGTCCTTAAAGCTGTTGTTGATAACAAATGTAGGTGAATATTATGGTCTGTTGGATAAATCACTAGGGACCAATATGTATATTCCAGCAGGGGTTGAATCGCCACCTTATGATGGTAGAGGAGTTTGTGTGCCTGAGTGATTGTTGGGGGGAATTTGCCCCTGCTGGAGGAGGGAAGTCTGGGCTTCTCTGCTCAGGCTGCTGCCCCCGTCACCCTGACGAGGATAAGCGGAAGATGATGGATGGGACGGCACTTAAGCCTGGCCTATGGACAATACTTTCCTAATTAAGTGGAGAACTGAAATATTTTTGGGGAATTCTATACTTTTCCATTTTTATATTGTAAATGATAAACATGTAGTCGTTATGACAGTGTTTCTTGCGATCTGTCCCACAACTGGCCGATCTGTAGAAAGAAAACTCGTTTGAATTTAGAGGAAGTGATGCTCAGCAGTTCGTTTCACACCGTACTGTCATGTCCCCCTCAGTGAGCTCTTATTTGTCTTACTCATAATAATAAATATGTGTAACAGAAAACAGCTGGTCACAGCTGCGATGCCGAACAATTATCAAACTATTAGGTCAGTGACAGTGTGAAAGCAGAGGGAATGACACGTGTGGCCATTTTGTGGATTATTCTGACTTTTTCTACATTTTGATTTGTGTTTGAAATCAACAGCAGCATTAAGACTGTGGATATTTTTGTGCCTTTTTTTAGATAATTCGCAGCATTTTGTATTGAAATAGTGGACACAACATACCTCACTTAACAAACTTGGTTAACAAACCTTTTTTCCTTTGTCTGAACTCGGGGATAAAAACCCCGACTGGAAGTTTGCATCTCCACTCAGTGAGCCGGTTTCATTTTGAGCTCAGACAACGCAGGCGATGACCATCTTGTAGCTGAAGTAGTTTGTGTGAAGAGCATCTGACACGGCTGTTTGCTACCGAGCGTCGTGAATGTACGAGTCCGATAGCAGCGTGACGTCAGAGCCCTTCACAACTCCTTCGCAGGCCGATGCACGTTACTGCAGGTAGAGTTCGCAACTCTGAGAGTTCACTGTGGAACTGGAATTGTAGTTTTATTTTGTACTGTTTTTCAGTATTTTTAGTATGTACAGTATTTCAGGAATGGAGTTTATATAAATCACGTCTTTTCAGCCATGTTTCATTTTTATTCACTTAAAGAAAACAGAAATCCAACTGTCTTTATTTAGATATATTCTCCTCTAATGAATGTCTCTTTATAAGGTGTTTGTGTAATTAGATTATTATAAGACCACAGTGGAGTCAAGTTACACAATAATAAGTACAGTTACAGTGAATTGCAGTTATTTGTATGGCATCAACTCAAATTTCACTACTGGAACAGCACTACCAACTATTTAATTCTGTTTTATTCTATTTTATTCTGTTCAACATTACGCTATTCTATTTGATTCTATTTTATTTTATTGTGTTCTATTTTATTCTAATATATTCTATTTTATTTTTCTTATTATATTGTGTGTTATTATATTTTATTTTATTCTATTATATTGTATTTTATTCTATTCTATTGTATTTTATTCTATTCTTTTTATTTTTTGCTACATATAAACATACATCTTGTCGGTGACACCCGTTGAATATGGAATGATTGATTATATTATCAGTAATCGTAATTAATAGGGTCCTGATGTAAAACAGACTTTTGTAACAATAACCATTTTCACAAACATATTCACTGTATTTGTTTTAGCCTTTGAAAAAGAAAGATAGAATTCATAACCTTCACCAAGTATTGAAAAATGTCTACAGTGTGAGTAAAATACTATGTACCCATCAAGTAGTAATAATAGTGAACTATATTCTCAAATAGAATACCTTGGAACCATCTACATTATTATTGGACAGTTAGACGAAATTAAACCATATTTCTGAATTTTATGAATCCTCTGGGGGGCAATCCAAATGCACGTAAAATGCTAATCAGTCACAATAAAAAGAAAAGACATTCAAGAACATTTCAACAGTCCAGTTTAGGTTTTTATTGGTGTAAAAAGCACCGTCACATCTGCAGAGGGGATGCAGTCTGTCGTCGTCGTACATCAGCATGATGAACTTCATCTTCATCAACCTGCATAAAGGTGCATTATGGTCACCTTCTGTTAGTGTGAACCAGTTATTTTCCCCTTAACGAAAACATTTAACAATGACACACTGCGCTCCGAGTGCTCGGTAAGGGGTAGTGGTGGGATCAGCCCTGAGATAAACACACTGCTCATGTGCAGAATTAATTCAGCAAACATGCAAGCACCAGGCTTTGTAACGCAGGGAAAATAAGGTGAATGACATTGTAATGTGACACAAAGAGCATATATGATTAAAGTCTTTTTATCTCTCAGAAGGGTGGCTAGAACTGAGCAGTAATCATGTGTAACCTGCAGCAGGAGGAGTTGTTGCATGATTACATTTGTGTAGGGTGCTACATTTTTTTTTTTTTTTGCGGCTGTTTTTTCTTTTCTTTTTTTTTCTCTGGCACTTTGATCCCACCTTTGCTCCGTCTCCCCCTGCAGGGGAGTTCTTTGATGCATCCGTCTATCTGTCTGTGCTCTTTTTTTGGCCCTAGTCTCAGATCACTTATTAAATGAGACATGGATGTCAGGGTCTCACATCTTATCACCGATGCCCCATTATACCCGACTGTGGCAGCTTTAAATCTCTTCTTTCTGTACCGCTGGCAGGCGTCAGTGCCAGTGTAAGTTACATGAAAGGCCTGAAGCTGGGATCACGGAACATAGACAAGCAAATCCACCGATACAGGGGGGTTTTACAGAAAAACAATTTGAGAAACACTTAATCCCGACTTGATTTTTGATTTAAGTGAGTTGGATTGTGCACATCAGCGTCGAATCCACAGCATGTCGGCGTCAGTGTCAGAAGCTGCTGTTCTGCAAATGCACAGATACACATTTTTCTACTGTGTTACTATATGATGCAATGTTAGATTGTTATTTAAGTTCCTATTAATTGTCACCATGAAATAGAGATGAGTGGAGTGACAGTAAATATGCAGTTTTTTTTTTAATCTGCTGTGAGGAATTGGTGATTGTTTTCAACCACTGATCTACCATAAGTAGGTTTAGAGTGAATTCTGTCTTATTCAAGCCAAGATTTCCACTGTATTCACCTTAAATAGATGGCGCTACTGCTCAAAACAAGGAAAGACATGATAGCTCAATAGAATCAGAACCAATTTACTTAAAACTCGTCACTTTAGAATCTCTATCCATCACAATTTGGAATAAAGTCGGTGTATGCCGCGCGATTTTAGATGAGAACTGCAGTCACGCCCTTGGCATTGGCATGCGACATGCGATGAGATCGTGCCGTAGGTGGGAACGTGACGCTGCCTGCAGACGCAGACCCTTACTCACTATTTGACTGGTGACCCCCACCGAGGAGTGTGGAGGTTATGTTTTTGCTGGTGTTGGATAGTTAACAAAATGACTCAAAAAGCAATGAACCGATTTTGATGAAATTTTCAGGAAATGTGTGACATGGGACCAGGAACAGATGATTAAATTTTGGAGGTGATCTAGATCATCATTTCAGTACACAGTGTTTTTTTTGTGCTCGGCTGAAGGCATTCCAATGCCCAGTCCTTATTGACAATCACTGCTCACTCGCCAGCCAATCAAAATCTAGAAGGAGCGGGACAAAGGAAGAAAACACTAAATTTCTCTGCACCATGATGGAGGGAACCTGACTGACAACTGGGTTTCCATGATTTTATGAAGGAAGGGAACAGAACATCCATTACAGTTTGAAACATTACTGTGTGAAAAGGACATTTTTACATGACGGTGTAATGTAGCCGTGGACACACATGCGGCTTATTAATCTGATTACTCTGTGACTATGTGAGTATCAATGGAAGCAGTGAACTTTGAAGTGCATTGTGTGTCAGGATGTCATTAAATTCAAGGCTGTTCTCTGGCTCTTCATCTTGATAAATCCACCACAGATTTTAGTTTCAATCCACTCTATTCTCACCTTGCACCTACTATCTTGTAGCTTTTGTATAGTCATATTTCAAAATATGGACCTTTTCAGGAGTCAAGGACGAGGGACTTGCACAGAACCATGGCAACGCTTGGTGAAGCATTGGGCAATAGCACCTACGAAGTAACACAGAGATCGCCGCAGAGCTAAAAACGTTCACTGTGGACACAGACCCTAATAATGTCCTGCGTGGAAATGAGCTGCCTTGGCAGAGGTCTGCGCTCTTCGAGTGACATCTAGTTTTTTTATTTTTATTTTTTTTCTCTTGCTACAGTACTTATTTTGTGAGTATTCCTTCCTCTACTTGTATCACTATAATATTTCAGTGCTTTTGTCTCAATAGTGTTTTTGTGAACACTGTTGATAAATATCAATGGTGGAATTTTTTTTCCCATAGTGGTCTGTGATGCAAGATGTTCCTGCACCGTTTTCACATTTAACAAAGGATTTGGATTTACTTTGCCAAAGTTTGTTGGCTTTATTCTTTTATCAGACTGTAATGATCATCGTTTTCAGGATAGAACCGGACAGGAAATGTAGAAACAAACATTTCAGCCTCTCCACATTGAAATGTCAAGTATTAAGTGTCACCTCCTTATGAATTTAAAATGGTTTTTAATGTTTGGGTCAGAAAATACCAGATATAGATCGCTTACACCAGGTTTCATTCAGCTGCACATGTCAAATGATTCTTATTGATTAGGAATGGAACATCACACTAAATATGGAGTTTTACCTGTTGAAGACATTTACTGTAAATTTTTCCTGTACAGTGGTGCCTCGGCTAATGAATTTAATCCGTTCCGGCGTCACGTTCACTGGGCGAATCATTCATTAGCCGCAGCGAGTTTTTCCATAGGAATACATGTAAAACCAATTAATCCGTTCTGGACCCATGAAAACTCCCATATAAAGTATGTGAACACACCTGTACATGCACATTTATTGATTTATAAAGACACTCACTGGAGGAGGATGAGACGGCGACAGCCATTTTTCTTAGGTCCCATGATGGAAAAACACAAAATGAAGCAGTATTTTAGGTGGAAAAAAGGCAAATATACAGCGTGGCGTTCACGTTGACGTTTATCTGGGCCCAGATAGACCCGGAAGTTAAGTCGTGTTACAAACAATCCGTAATACGAATCTTTGCATAATACGAATTTCGTAACCCGAATCATTTTCGTTAGCCGGGACATATTTTGGTCAGTGGGTTTATTCGTTGCCCGAAAATTTCGTTAGTAGAAGCATCTGTTACCCAGGGCACCGCTGTTTGGATTCACCATCCTACAAAATCGCCAAACTAAAGGTGCTGGAACTAGAACAAGGTAACATTATGTCGATTCCTATCCATTCATGTGTATGGTCATTATAAATGATGACCACAAACCCATGGTGGTAAAGACTTATGCACAATACTCTCTGTTGCTTTTATTACTTAACAAGATTAAAATGTTATTGATCAGTGCATCAAGCCATAAAACCTGAATGTGTTTAAGCATAATGGAAACTGCTTTGGTGAATAACTTTACTGTGGAACATGAAACAGACATACCTACGATGGGTTGAAGAAACAAAGACTTTGATAAACTGTAGAAGAGTTTGATATTATAAGATCCAGGTCAGTGGCTTTGCTCAGGAGAAAAACTAAAGCAGCTTCGAGGTTTTGTCAAAACACCTTTTACGTATCAGCTCCTCAGTCATCAGCATGTTACTGTATGAAATAGTCCGGTACAAAACGGTATAGAAATACAGATGTGGATAAAATTGTTGGTCCCCTCTGTAAATGCCTAAAAAACCCACAATGGTCACAGAAATAACTTGAATCTGACAAAAGTAGTAATAAATAAAAAATTGTATGAAAATTAACCAGTGAAAATCAGACATTGCTTTTGAATTGTGGTTCAACAGAATTATTTTAAAAAACAAACTCATGAAACGGGCCTTGACAAAAAAACATGGACCAGAAGAAGCGAAGGAGAGAGTTGTCTCAGGAGATTAGAAAGAAAATTATAGACAAGCATGTTAAAG
>JAQQAE010001489.1:0-25314 GCA_029823295.1 Pseudamia nigra
GATGTTTTGGAGACAAAGTCAGAGAGACTAGATTGAGATGGTTTGGACATGTACAGAGGAGGGATAGTGAATATATCAGCATTACAGTAGGATGCAGAAGGCTTAGAGGATGACCAAAGAGGAGAATGAAGTTAGTTGGTGTGAGAGAAGAAAATGCAGAGGATAGGGTGAGATGAAGGCAAATGATTTGTTGTTGCGACCCCTGACCCTGAAAGGAACAGCCGAAAGGAAAGAAGTTCTGCTATTTGCTTTTACTGAGATAACTTTAATGCTGCAAATGTTTCAAAAGGTTTATTTATGAGGTGAGATTTTTCATCTGATGTGTTTGAGCAGGTGAGGCGAATGTCTTTTGTGCCGCTTAATAAGACCATTATGAGTTAGTACATTTCAGGTCCCACTTCTTCTAAGACGACCATGCTGCTTAATTTAACCAAGGTTCCTACAGGGCTTTCAAAAGTAAAGCTATTGCACCAGCTGAAAACCTCTGAGCTGATACTGATACAGATATTTATAAAGGCAATGTAGCCAATAGTTGATTTTCTTTGTTTTTTTTTTTTTGTTGTTACTTATTGCCCTTGTTGTCCCAGAGAAACAAAAGTTCGCTGAAACTATATGGAAACGTTAACAGACTTAAAACTAGAAAGCACTCAGAGCACAGACCACTGCCAAGGAGTTCATTTTCCCCAGTAATAATAGGCCTATATTTATTTTATCTACATTATTGGATTCCTTGACCATGAAACCATACCCATAGCATTTGGAATCACAGTCATACAATTATTGGCTAAATAGTTATTCACAAAAATCCATATGTCTATAACTACTGAAAATAGGTAAAATCTGTTTACTGAGTCTCAGCTACAGTTTGGTGTTAGTAGCATGTTTGTATCTGTATTTGTTACATGTACCTTACAGTTTCAACTAAACTCACCTGTTTTGGATCACAGCATCCAGAATATTGCCAGGACCTGAATAAATCTATGTGATATTGCAGAACCTGTTGTGAACTTACCATGTATTTTTTTGCATTGACCTTGGGCACTTATTTTGAAGTTACATGCAAAACAGCTGAAATTGGCCCAATCTCACGATGATAAGAATCCTTCAAAAAATTCCTGGATCCAGGCGGCGGTCCGCATCATGGACCATGTCCAACATCTCCTGAAAATTGTTTCAAAATCTGTAACTTTTTGAGTTATGCTGTTCACAAACAAACAAATGAGACAAAAACATAAGCTCCTTGGCAGAGGTAATGAGCACAAATTCAATCACACAAATGTATTGAAAAACTTAAGCATGTGGGTGTCCTAGTGGCTCACCTGGTAGAGCACATCCATATGGCCTAGGCCTGAAGGCAGAGGCCTGGGTTCAAAACTGAAGCTTGGCTCCCTCCTGCATGTCACTCCCCACTCTTTCCCCTACCCTTCATGTCTCCCTGCACTATCAACTATCCAATAAAGTCAAAAAGGCCAAAACAATTATCACCCCCCCCCCCAAACAGGTGGCACAACAGGTAATACTGGTGTATTTCATAAAACCAGCAGCATCCAATTCTGTTCTGTTCTGTATTCATAATGCTGTCTAGTATTCATATCAATGCTGTCACCTAAAATCAATGCAAAAGACTTGGAAATAGTCTTAAGGTGAATTTGTAATTTTTTTTTAACCCATTAACTTCACAATCACAAAAGCACATAACATTATACAACAATTATACACCATTTTAACAGCATTGACACCTAAATTATACATGGATCAGAGAATAATGGTTTCCCCTGTTGTAGAGTGCATATCAAAGATGACACAAACACATTTGATTATGCTCACAAGTGACACAAAGTTGTAAAAGCAGCACTGAGACTGTCGTCTGCCCTCTTTTTTGTTAAAGTTTGTATAGCAGCAAATGTATTTGTGTGACATATTCCCTCTGTCCCAAGGATGAAATGCTTATTTGTTTTTTGAGGTTGAGGTTTTGCAGCTGACTGTGACAGTTAATTTGGTAGGCAACCACACACTTCATCCATTGTATATACGCACACACACACATAATCAATAATTCTGCTCATCATAATCTATGATCTGTTATTATGCTGCTGTTGAGCTCCAAACCTTAATGAGGGTAATACCATCTGCTGATTAGACAGTGAAACAGAGAGGCACATAAACACACACATACACACAAAGTTGTATACATAAAACAAACTGATATCAAGCCACTTGTATGGACATAATGCACATGGCAGTATGAACATGTGTGGGTATGCAGCCTTAGCTTTGCATGATGTGCAGTCATGCAGTCAGATGTGGTATTAAATATGCAGAACTACAATAAGGTACAAATAGATGCAAACTCCACAACACACTCATACTTTCCACACATCCTATTATGTGAATGGGAAGTCTATCTCCATACGGAGGAAGTGGTATTAACAGCGCAGGTCTTTTTCTATTTCACGCTCCATCCAAGTGTCTACCAATTTGCATTTCCTACTAACACTTTTACATCTGTTGAGATGTAAAACGGGAGGGAGGGGTGACTAAGAATGTGAAGCAAATTGAAGAAAACAGTAAGAGAAAAAAGTAGAAACAACAATCAGACATAAGAAAAATATGAGAATAAGGGAAGAGAAAATCTAAAGGAGGCACCAGAATTCAACTGGGTGGGTACAAAGTGAAGAGGAGGGGAGTGACACCACCAGCAGAGGAGGACTGGAGCTCTAGGTGTGTGTGGGAGATGAGGATCATCCTTCAATATTATTTTTCTGCACTGCACTTTTGTGTCATATCATTGTCAGGATACCTGCCACTGTCACATGTAATTATCTCTGCATTCTTCAATATGCACTGTTGTTTTGTGTGTGCAGGTTCCAGCCAGCCGGTCTGGTGGAGAGAATCCAAGCTATAGCCCAGAATGTTTCTAACATGGCTATCAGAGTGGAGCAGATACTGCAAAACAGCATTGTGCAGGGAAGAGGTATAGTAGAAACCATATTTACTCACTTTATTAGGCAGCCATATGTTTATGCCAATTGTTTGATTTGTGACTAGTCAATTATGCAGCATCAGTGGGTTCAATTATTGATGCGTTATGCAGATCTTCACACCAGTATATCCAATGTACATGGTGTGTTGTTGAACAGTAGAAGACATAACGACATAATAAAGTTAGGTGCAGTTGGACGCGTGCACTGCTGCCAGCTAGTGTTCGAGCTAGGCCTCATTTGTTTCTAATGCAAGAGAAGAGAGACTGAAATATGAAAGTGAAATACAAACACACAGACACAGGCTGTGTAAATGGGTGACTTTCACATTACACCATTAAAATGAAACCAACTCAAGAACACAGTGAACATATTTGCATTTGTTCAGCTTTGCTAAATCTGTAATTATATTATAGATTACTTTTAGTTTTTTTTGTTTTTTTTTCTTTTTTAGAAAAATAACAGGGCAAATTTTGACTGGTGCATGTATGCGAAAAAATTAGGTCATCAGGCAAGTGTTTTTGGACAGGCAGGACTCATGTCTCAACTTTGTTTTGTATCTACATCCAAATCTGCTGTTTTCTGTAGACTCACCCATGCACATTTTAATTAAAAATTAAGAAGTACTGAGCTTGTGACAGCTCTGTGCCTTCACATACAAAAAATGCACAGAACAGAACCACCGTTATGATCATTTCTTCCTTCTTATTCGCCTATCTCACTTTTTCTCTTGAGGGAAATTGCACGACTCTTTACATGAGAATAAATGAGCTTTACATCTCCTTTTGTTTCCCCTACTGCATCTGCAGGGACAACAACACACGCCAGAATGAAAACAGTGCTGCATTCTATAATCACAGATGAATTGAAACACTGCCGGCAGATTTTATTATCGTACGGCTCAGTGGCAGTTTATTTATCTCATGGTCAGGCATGTGCTGGGGGAACAACAGGAGACAGAGAAAGAGAACGTGAAGAGAATTTCCTCCCTCTTAAGCGTCACCTAGGCTTTTATGTTCTGTCTGGTCAAGACAGGAGTCAAGTTTTTATCTAGTTAGTTGACTGCATGTACAATTGTTTCTCTAGTGGTTGTATTTATAATCAAATTTGTGGGCAATGTGTGTCTCTATATGTGTGCTTGTGCTTTCAGTCTGTGGAGAGAACCCCCGGGGAGGACTTATGTAGAGAAATGTCTCATTTTCATTAGGCAAATGGAAACAGACAGAATCTGGAGAGAAGGCAGATTTGTTAGTCCAGGAAGATGGATTGAAAGAAGGTTAGGGTAGCATTTGAAAGACAGAAAAACAATGAAACTTAAATTTGTCTCCTTAAATTCTTTCTTCCTCAATCTGTCAGTCTCGTCACTTCTTCACTTCTTTTCTTCACATCAGCAGCAGAGAGGCAGTTAACTAAGTCAGTGGAGCAATTAATGCAGTGAATGCAGCCTAAGTGAGCAGTCATACTTGCTAGCGTAACCCTAGGATGGTTGGCAGCAGTAGGAGACTGGCTGTGCAGCTTTGTCAGGTCTAGTGAACAGTGTGCACTGCAGTAGAGCAGATATGGTGCGATGTTGCAAAGCTGGAATTTATGGTCAGTGGCAGCACATATGGCATACACTGGAAATGATGATGTTACGGGAGAAAGAATATATTGCCCTGATACGTCCAGAGGAGAGTGTGGAGACTGTTAATCTAAGTGATACTGTAAAATGATTCTTCTAAAAGGGGAGCCTTTGGGTCAACAAGTTCACATCTAAGGTCAGTATGAGATTAATTAATTCATTGATTAAAAGAAATAAAATCAAGTTTTAAAGAGGCTTTACCATGCACCATATGCTACTAAATGAGCTGATAGATAATGTTACACCCGGATGATTACTGCTGGAATCTTTATCTGCACTGGAGAATAAATATTCGCATTACAGCCCAATGACTTAAGTGAGCTAAGCCTCTGAGCCTATAGACTAATGAAGCAGCAGTGATAGTGGTTAAAGCCAAATGATGCAACTTATACCCCAACTCACAAAAGTGTTTTAATGTGTCACTGAGACTGAGTTCAGGTCTCACATTGACACGTCTTCCAGTCACAACTCAATGTACATCTATTATCATTTACACTGTATATGTACAGTGAATCAAATTAACTCAGAGTAGATTTGTAATGTTTAATGTAAGTGTCTTACTGCCTTTTTCATCTTTACTAGATAATGTAGAGGTACAGCCAACAATTGTACTTAACTGTACTATTTTTAAGGTGGAAAGTTTTGTCACATTTTGCTAAGAAGCCAATAAAGACAGCTTTGATTATTTTTTAATTTGTTTGACTGAAATCACTTGTGAACATATTTATGAAATTCTAACAAACTGGAAACAGTGTTATTCTTCTGCAATATGCATGTAAAGTATATTAAATTCTTTTTGAACATTTTCAGACATACTTAATCTGACACTCGCCGTGCTAACAGCGCTTAGAGACAAAGGAAGCTCTTCATCTGAACGTAGTTTGAGATCAGATTTCAGTGTGTCCTGTTTACATCTTGCCCAGATCTTACATTAAACCTGTGCTTGTGATGGTATAATGTTAATGCCAGGTCTTTACAGTTTTTACTTAGTTAATTAATATGTCAAATGTGATTCACTTTCAGCAGTGAGAGATGGGACGTCAAGCCAGTGTGAAGTACCAAGAGACCCTCGCTTCCCAGAGTGCCCTGGGAAAGTAGACGTAAGTGTCAATCTGCTACCTAGTTTATAATAAGTATTGAGGATAAAGTATGGGTTCCCAGCCTTTTTTACTAGTGTTGTTTGGTCAGTATTTGATGATTAAGTCCTTCAATTTTGCGGTGCTCGTTTTCACTGTGGTTGTTGATTTTATGAGGTATGACTTCTCATAAAATCCCACTGTGTCTACATTCCAGTGGATGCGAGCACGTTGGACATCTGATCCTTGCTATGCCTTCTATGGTGTTGATGGTTCAGACTGCTCCTTCCTCGTTTACCTTAGTGAGGTGGAGTGGTTCTGCCCCCCATTGGCCTGGAGGAACCACAGCAGCCCCCCTACACAGTTTACACAGCAGACAAAAGCCCCTAAGAGGCAGGTGAGTTGGGTCATTATTTTATGTTGTCTATAAATACACCACATTCAAAACAAATGTGGTAAGTAAAGCTGTGAAATCAGTCAGGAAATGGACATGTCACAATGCTTTGCTGATAATTATGTTTTTTGCACTTCACTCTATGTACTATGTGCATATTTGCTTACATACTGTATAGTTTACATATGGAGCATTGTATGCAGACATTAAATTACATTATACACTTTGTCTAGATGTACTGTATATTGCTGTACTACAGGTGTGCACACTTCCTTTTCAGTCTAATGAATAGGTGTATCTGTAATTTGAATATTTAATAGGCAGTGTTTGGAATAAACAAAATGAAGTGTCATAATATCTTGTTTACAGTTAAGGATGGATTAAATTTCATTACTGCAAATTTCCAGGGAAATTTTTGACAGCAGTGAGAATGAACAAAATTCGGCTCCACTCGGTGTGTGGACAGATTTCCCAACCTTATATTATATCTAACACAGCACTGACAACTGTATACAGCAGCTGAAATCTGAAATGGAAATTACAGAAAGGATACTTGGGTTTGTTGTGTAAGTGTTTTGCCTCTTATCAACACAGCTGATGTTTTTTGCTTCAATCAACTATATTAGTTTTGGGCTTTCAAGATTTAGCTATTAATTTTACACTTTCAGTTACAGATGGATGACAAAACCTATTGTTAAGCAAAATGGATTTATGAAAATACAGTGCAGACCACTGCAGTTCAGAAAGACCACAGGGAAATAACACAGTTCAGTTAGGATGCTCTCGTCTCGACTTTATATGCATTTTATTTTGCCGTTGACTCTGCTCAAAAGATGCTCTGCGACGATCTGTGCAAGCTTGACACAGATGGCACCTGAAATCTCAAAACCCCTCTAGCAGAGCCTAGTGTCATGATTTTATATGACGAAACTAAAGTACAGACGAAGTATGCTTTGGAGTTTTATATACTGTATTCTTATTCATTCAGCCTAATTCAGGATGAGGGTGGGGAGGAGGAGGAGATTATTTTCTGGATCTGCGGGCGTGCAACGATTGCCTGTGGCAGCAGCGTGCTGAGATGAATGAGGATGGCTAGAGTTTTTAAAGCTACAGATGATTAGGGGCGTGTCGGGCAGGGATGATGGTGATTGGACAGAAAATTAGGTACAGAGTTCTACACCTGCCAGGGATATAGCGTTGGGTCTGTACGTCCTTACGTCTAGTCCTTCCATTGGGAGTCATATCTTCTACAGTTTCTACAGCATTCTCTCGGGGTACTTTTTTCATTTTGGCAATAATTTGGCATTTTGGCCCATAAGGGCCCAAAATAAATAACCTGTTGTCACTCATCAGTTCTTCATCCAATCTGCACCAAACTTTCACTGCCCTGAACACAACCATGTGACCAATAATGTATCTCAGTTATAGCACCATCTATAAATAAATATAATGCTGCATCTCAGCTCCTGATGACCAGATCTATCTCGGATTTCACATGTATGATAAGATTCCATGTCTGAACACACATGTACAACAACATTTAATACAAGACACAGGTGCGTCCTACGGGTGATGTCCAGCGACTGTGGCGAGACTCCTCAGCTGCTGCCCAGATGCTGTTGTGCAGTGGTGTGAGAGCCCATTCAATGCTATTTGCAGCTTTAATTATATTGCAGAATTTTTTGGTTCAGTTTCTTTCTTACATTGTTAATTTTCACGACTATATCAATTTTTATTTCTACTCATTGTTCAGTTTTGGTTGCTGGTCAAAAAATGATAGATTGGGTGACCAAAAGCCTTGGTAGAGGAATACCCTCGAGCTATATTAGCTGTTGATCTTCCATGACATGAAGTTGGTCTCCCCTTAAATTTTGCTGGGGAGGTAGGGGATATTGCTAACTATGTTTGCTTGTATAATACAACACAAATCAGTGTCAGAAAGAAAAATATGTGTAAAAACATTTAGAAAGGCAGTGTTTACAGCTTTTGGAACTGACAAATGAGAGTAGCTGCATGATAATTATAGTTCTCACAGAACAAAAGTACCAAAATATATTTCTGTCTATCTTTTATTTGTCCAAAATTGCTGCTTTGTCCGTTCAGATTCGCTTAAAATAACAATAAAGACTGAACATGTAAAAATAGGCAAAATGGTCTTCAAGCTGTCAATCACCTGCAAAAACACTCCAAAAGGAGGGAGGACGGGGCTGTATTTAAAGATGTCAATAATAGACATTCTCGTTATTAATTATAACATTTTCCGTTATGTATAAATATGTGTCACTTTGCTGATGGCAAAGTTTATTACCAAAGAAGCAAAATATACCCCTTTCTAGTGTTGCTTTGTATGTTTTTGTAGAAGAAAAAGACAGGCTCCAGATAGTAACACAAATACTAAAGTAAATAAGATTGTCTTGGGACACATTCTCTGTTTATCCTGAAGCTATCCTCTAAATTATTTGCACTGACAAGGCAAATGTTGCATCATGTTTCAAAATAGCATATTATTTTAAAAATATACCAGTCTCGTTCTCTCATTCTCTTTTTGTGAGGTTTTGGAAACTTTCATTTACAACAAAATGTTGCATCACTTGATCTTGCATCTGCCATATTTCTGCTTTTCTCTTCCACGTCTTTTTTGTCTTGAGTTGCTTTGTAGTTTTGTGTTTCCACAGCATCTAGGGGAAGAGATTAAAAAATATGTGTGATTACAACCATTACACTGGTCTGAAGAACTTTGTGTCTCTGCTTTATTCTTAATTTCACCCTTTCACACTGTCTGTTAATAAAAATTTCTTCCCAGGCGGCTTTCCGCACAGACCTGTCTGTCCTCCTGGACCAAGTTGGAACAGGAAAAGAGTCTCTGAGCTTCATGAAGCGCAGAATCCGTCGACTTGCACAGCAGTGGGCAACAGCTGCCAATCGTCTGGATTCTAAGCTGGAGCAAAGGTGGAGGGACCAGAAGAAGGTAAGACAAAGAGAGGAGGGCAGGAGTATGGTGCAACCTAAAAATGTTTTGTCAAGTGAAAAGGGGTGAGATCAACCAACACATTCTCACTCTGAAATTGTCATATACTGATGCTTGGTCATTTCCCAAGTCATCACACACTGATGCACAGAATGGCCAAGGGCATCGTAATGTGACAAACAGGGAAAACTTGACAGATGCTGAGACAATGACATCGGTAATTGTGCGCTATTATCGCCACTTTCACACCAGGCCCAAAGGTTTAACACAAGAAAACTGCATAGAAGAGAATTACTTATCGAAGAATATTTTTCATCAAAACTTCACACATGATGTGAGTTGGTGAAAGTTGTGACCAGGGCTGCAGCTGGGTGCCCTACACCCTCTGGCTTTACTGGTGCTGCCTCTTTCCAAAATAATATACCGTATTTTCCTGATTAAAAGTCGTGTTTTTTTGCATAGTCTGGCAAGGGGAGTGTCAAATACATCGGAGCGACTTATATTTTGAATAAATTCGACTATATGGTGCTTGTCACACTGACAGCTGCTAGAGGAGACGAGCCACAGCGCAGCACAGGCGCACACCCGCGGCAGCGTGGACAGATGCGACGTGTTCTGCAGAGCGTCTAATACACATTTTTTTCTTCTTCAATTATGCATTTTTTGGCTTGTGCGACTAACACACCAGAGCAACTTTTCATCCGGAAAATACGGTAGTCCAAAATAATCAAATATTTTTGAATGCCGTTCCACACTGACACACCGCAATGCTCTTCAGCTTGTAGAATGGCTCCAAGCCATTTTCACCATTTGTCCTAATGTAGGTGCAGCTTACAAACACTTTAAACATACATGCAAGTCAAGTCAAGAGGAGGTTGTTGCTTAGGCACAAATATGCACATGTGCAGCCAATGTATTTCGGGAATATAAATTTCTTTTCCTGCTCCCTCTGCATCTGCACCACGTGATTAAACAGAAAATCTCCACCTTATATAGTGTAAAATCCAGTAGAAGTCTATTTGTGACCAAAGAGGAAAAGGATTCATATAAGCCATCCAGTTAGGAAAGTTGTATATGGGTATGGTGATGACGGTTGGCCTGGTATGAACTGGATCCAAAACCAAACCCAGTTTCAGATCCAGCCTGAACCGGGCCAACCGTCTGGTTTCAGATTCAGTCTGCACCAGGCCGACGATCACCACCAGATGATGTTCTCTGAACCTGGCTGCAAACAAAATAAAGACCTGAAGGAGAAGAAGTTTTTCCCAGATATCTTACCGCTTGGCATAAAATTGTCAAGGGAAAGACACTAAACACAGGTTTTTACCTGTAGAAACCATTCAATTCTGACATTGTGTGTTTCGTGTGGTTCAGAGATCTGAACCAGGTCGCATCTGGACTTAAATATCCAGGCCACGTCCAGTTCAGACTAGATCTGAACGCAGCCTCGTTCAGACTCATGGGCTGACCGTCACTGTCAGGTCCTTCGGAAGCCCACACTTTAGCATTTACCCTTTGTCTGGAGGATATAGTGAATGCATCAAGAAAAACCAGTTGTTTGAGGCGTGCAGTCACGGTCCACCTGTAGTTTGGGATTTTTCCCGTCACTTCATTTCCTTGAAGCTTCAGCAGATTTGGCATGATCTCAAGTACACAGGATCTAAGGTCATTTAACATATTATAAGTCATGTCTAAATGTGTGACGGACGGACACTGCCTCAGATGCTCTATGTCTTTCACTGTTTCCAGTCTGATCCAGTTTAGCCAGTCTGAATTTCAGACATGTTTCTGACCAAGTGCAATCATATCTGCCAGTGGCTTAGAGATTTACATCACTCGTTTGGCATAATTTCCAGCAGGTCCTGTCTGATCTAGTCCACTCAGAAAGAAGTGGAATGAGTGGTGGCCACTACGGCCCAACCTGGGCCGGTTCAGACTGGAGCTGAAAACAGCTGCGGATGCTGCCTGGTTCAGACTGGCGGGCCGAACGTCACCGTCAGATTCTTTGAAAGCCCACACTTCAACATTTACCCTTTCTCTGGTTCATACAGGGGATTCATCAAGAGATAAAAGTTTTTTGAGGCATGAAATCACAGTCCACCTGTATTCTGGGATTTTTACCCACACTCTTATAATCGTACCATGAATTATTATTATTCTTTTCGACGCATCGATCACAAATGTGCTAATCTAAACGTGCTTGCATGCTCACGAAATGTTGCACAAACACCAGAATTGTGTGAAATGTTTTTAAAATATAGGTCACGTGGGTGGGTGTGGTCAAATGGCATGTGGGCGGGGGCAAACATCACAAGTCAATAGAGGAAGGAGGAATGGACGAAGCTTGGTACACATGTGTCGAACCCAGAAGAACAGAAAATTGAATTGGTCACATGACCCCAATGCAACAGGACATCCGCCATTTTGGATTTTATGGTCATTTTTTTTTTGTTAATTTTGTGAAATGCACTTGAACAAACACCTCCTACATGCCTCATCCGAATGACACCAGATCATGCTCAGAGGTGGGTCATTAAATGTTATTAAAGGCCATAAAACAGGAAGTGGTTAAAACTCTGGGGAACTTTAGTCAATCTTCACCAAACTTGACATGTGTCATCATGTACATGGTCTAAATACAACTGTATGTGAAAATGGTGTCGTTGTCATGTTAATGTTGCATGTAGTCACAGTTTGTCACCAAACAGGAAGTGCCTGTAACATTAAAGTATTTTATCCAATCTTCCCCAAATTTGATGTTTTACCTGGACCGCTGCCTAAGTCCATGTATATGACAATAATGACAGTGTTACCATAGTGACAGGGCAAATGGCGAATCTTTGCCAAACACAGTAAGTGTATGTAACTCTATGACAGATCATCAAATCTCCTTTACATATTTCACAGGACACCTGACCTGAATACATCTACATGCCACTAGTCATACTGTTGCCAAGGCAACAGGGTAACTACTGACTCTTTGTGGTAAAACATGACATGGGTCTAATTCTGGGATAGATCATAAGATCTGCATGAAAATTTCACATACTTATCAGGACCTCACCTGTGCACATCCACGTGTAAATAGTGATGCTGTTACCATGGTAACACGGCAAATGGCGACCCATCGCCACAATCACGAAATCTGTTTAATTCTATGATAGATCAACAGATCTGCATCAAATGTCACGTTTCACAGGAAACCTGACCAGCACATATTTATATGTCAATACTGATGCCACTGACACGGTGGCATCCAGTGACGGTGGCCTGGCACAGCATATGGTGGGGTACGGCTGCGCTCGCCAAAGACTTGGGCCGATTATCGCTGCTTGCAGCTTTAATTTTTGATTATTTTCCTACCTTTTTTCTGATTATTATTTTTTATCCTGTTTAGTAATATTCATACATGTACTGTATTTCACCTTTTTTACATTATTGTTGCTTATGTCTTGTGTCTATCTATTATGTTGGGGTTTTTTGCACATTTTCCTTTTTTCTCTTCTCCTTTTTAAAATTTTTGTCCATTTATTGATCCTTTCTTTTCAGTGTTGTTAATAATTCAGATTTTCAGCTTTACTTGAGCTTTAGAAACATTTTCAATGTTAAACTAATTAAAAAAATAGTGTTTAAGCCACTTTTCAACGTTAAACTACTTCAAATAATTATGTTCAAACAACTTTTCAAATTTTAAACCACTTCAACTCATTCTTATGCTTAAACAAGTTTTAAACTTTGAACCTTTTCAACTTTCTCTTCAGCATTACAGCCTTACATTAACATGAGTTCAGCACTTAAGCAGTTTTCAGCAAATTCAATCAGCAATCCCACACAATCTCTTCAAAGATTGCAAATAGTCTCGTTGTTCATGTACTCACATTCAATTCATTGTCTTTTTTTACACAGATGTATAATCCATCCATGTCCTTTTCATACAAAACAGTGAGGCTGGAAGTTCGTAGGCCTCTTGATGTTGTCGAATGATTGTCAATTGATAATTTCATAAAAATTGTCTGCTGATGCATATTCACTGTGCAGAAACTCATAAAATTTAGCTTAATGGCCTTGAAGACTTATATAATATAATACATGTAATAGAAAAAAACATAATCGCATATAATTTTTTTTTACTTTGAATGAACACTCAAAAGAATTGCTAAAAACCTTACAGTAAAACAGGTTTAAGGATCGCTACAAGCATATAACTTCATATCAGCAGGATATGTTGTTCAACCTAAAAGGTCACTTCAGATGCTTCTGCACTGTTTAAATGAACATTAAATGTAGAGGAAAAATGATGAAGGACTTAATGATAGGTTGTCATGTGTACCTGCAGGACGCATTCTATTTCTGTATTGCTGCTCCCATCTGTATTTTAAAGCTGTATTAATGAGGAATAAAGCATTCCCACATTTTCTAAACCTAACATCTCACTATCATTAGAAATGACTTTGCGTGGACTTTACTTCCTGCTTGTAGGTACACGTGCTCATGCTGAAGGTTCAGCATGTGTGAAAGACAGACATACAGTAGATCCAGTGATGAATTAGAGAGATGAAAAGAAAATTGAAAAGGTGGTGGGGTATGATGATGAATTATTGGGATCATGTTGAGATGCCTTGATGTCCAACTGCCAAAAGGAAAAGAATAAAATGAATGAGAAAGAAGGACAAACACGATCGATAACACTAAAATACATTTTAGAACATGGCGTAAGAAAGGATTGATGCAGGACGAGGTGAGGGGATACCGACTGGAAGGATTGCCTGTTGATGATTTTTTTGTCACTCATAGAGTCTGTAATTTAAAATGCACTTTTCAAAATGCCAACAAAAGCAATATATGATTAAAAATGTCTACAGTTAAAACTTTCTCTGCGTGTAACCTTTTATACAATGACATTCAAGGTTGGAGAAACTCTGTACAAAATATTTCCATTATGCTCTCAGTCATTTTATTACAGTGTGTAAATAGAAATCATTATATATGACTGCGCTAACTGAAGAAGGCAGTAGGAGCGCAGATTCTGCATTTTTAATCCAAAATGTCTCTGTGCCCTCATCTCTCTCTAAAATAAGTTAACAAGGCTGGAAATAGTCCCCTGTCGCTGTGACTGATGTTCTTCATTCTTGTGGTGCACTGAGGGGGTTTGTTGTCCTCCATCATGGCTCTGAGGCGGCTTGAACACTCTATATGCCATACAACGTGCTGCTGATATCTCAACAGCAGATGTCCTGGTGTTTGTAAGAGTTAGCCTTGGCTGTCAAAAGCTGTTTGTCAGAATAATTAGAAATGGATGTAACACGTGTGCGTTTGTGTGCTTTGGTTGGGTACGTATGTGTGATTGTGAGTGTGACTACTAATTGGATCACTGTGGTAAACGCCAGAGGCAGAAGCATTTTATTTAAAAATTCAACCCGCGTAAGGCAGATTTACCATTTTTGACTCCTGAACAAGAAAGTTCATTTTCATTTTAACTTTAAAAACACATGCATTTTAACATTGAGAAGGAAATCCTTGTTTGATTTTAATGAACACTGACCTAGAAAAAACATTGTCTAATCTAACGTGACTGTGGCCTTGCACCCTTTGTTTTTGACAAAATCCTCACTTCCGGCCATAATGTAGGCATTCTGCTTAAATTTGCACTCTTGTAAATTCAGTGGGAGTTCTGTTTAATTCAGGAAAATAATTAATTTAATGCATCAAAGTGTCAAATCAGGAAGAAGAAATGAAACAGCAGGATAAGAATAGAAGATATACTTTTTAATTATCTGCCAAAAAAATGTATGCTCTTACTGTGTGTCCATGTCATCATTGTCTGTATCCATATTCTCATGGCTGAAGCCTGTTTACTTGAAACCGGCCATGCTTATTGACCACTATAATATCTTCACCCTTTCAACTTTTGGGAAAGGGGGCACTACTGCTTATAATAAGAAAAAACTAAAAACACCAAAAATTCTGCTATTTGGTGGCTGTATTTTTCTTGATCAATTGAACAAATTAACTGACACAAGAAAAAAGAGGAATGTTGGCATAGGCTGTTGAAGGTTTTTACATGAGTTACTGCAGAAGAGATTTCAGTATATCTGTCATCCAGGTAGAGCTGAAAGATACTCTCATGTTAACTTTGTGATTAATGCTGCAGGAGCTAATATCAGGGGAATTCACAGCTTCCTTCTGCAGTTTCCTTTTCTTGGTGTAAAACAAAAGACTAATATACAACCACAGATGACGTGCCAATGTTTCGGAGCCTCTCTATCAACCCATGGAGTAGAGTCAACTCTGACCGACTCTAATTAGCGTTATGTAATTACAGTCGTCAGTCAAAAATTTAGCACCCTCCTTTAATTTGCTAAAGTCTGAATGATGGTGGTAGATGGTGGTAGATTTTCTACAACCTAAAAACATAAGCAAATGGTGGTTGCATATTTCCTGTTTCCTCCACCACTTAAACCAAAATATGTTTAAAGATAATGATAGAATTTTTATCAAGTGACACTAAAAGCCCTGCTGCTTAAATTACAATATGAGCCTGTACCTACTAACTTAGCTCTGTGTTTGTGATCTTACGTAGATTTTTTTTCTACATTCAAAGGTGGTGTGCATCTGTGCACCTATAGGCAAAGAAGCCAGGGCACATTATACACATTATTTTTGAAGGGACCATAGTACAAAGAGGAGACTTTGTCCTGTGAGCTGCCTATAGAACATTTCACTGCTTCTCTGGGACTAGTTTTAGTGTCTCAGTCTGTCTTTGCCATTTTGTGAGCATTCACATTTAGTGTGTTTGTCAGCATATGCCAGACTGGTGATTTCCGTTCCCCTGTGTCTGCCCTTTGAGAGTTAATTGACCTCTGACTGATGAAGTGCACACAGTGTAACAAACTAATGTGGGACAGAAGGTGAAGTGAAGTGAGCAGGCAGGAGTTAGGGGAATAAGAAAAAGTAAAAATGAGGAGGGGAGAGGAGAAGGGAAACAGGGAGCTTGGAGAAACAAGATACAGAGCAATAAGAGAAAGTCATCTGTAGAGGTGATGAGGGAGGATGAGAGACAAGGTGAAATTAAGGGTAAAGTACTGGATGTTGGCAGTGCCAGCTTGTGATGCCACCCATGGCCTTGCGTCAGACAGCTGTGACCTTCATAGTGTCCATGTTGGATCAGCAAACAGGGTCATACAAGCCAGACACACATGCATGCATGCAAAGTCCTGCAGTAGCAGATGCTGAGACAAGCATTAGCATTCTACTGTCATTAACAGTTAGTGATAAGTGGAGCAGTGCACAGCATGGAGTAGTATCACATACTTGAAAACCAGCTCAAGTATTATACTCTCATCTATACACACAAATACACCATATCATTTCTAAGGAATTTGCCTATCCACACATACTCAATAGATAAAATCCTTCTACAACTTATCCCAGTTGTACGTTCATAAAAACACTCAGGGAAGAGGGAAAATACTGTGAAAAGACCATGAAAAGTTCCAAAAGGGGTGGTGCATGAATACATGCACAGGTATATGGGGTGTTGTAAAGGTGAATTAGAGATTAGAGTGGGATTGCATTGTTCTCAGGCTGCTGGTGCTGTCTCAGTGGGTTTGGCAGGTCTCTTTGTTCAGCTCTCAAGGGAACTTAACAATGGGAAAGAGCTTTAGATCCTTTTATGAATCACCCAAGCTCATGCAATTGAGCAAGCATGCTGAGTGAGAGAATTGTACACAAATATCCACACATACACTCCGTTTGGTGATGTATGTCACTGTGAAACAAATGCACACAAACAAACCCAAAATCTTTATCAGAGCACACACTCTCAGGCAAACTGCATCTGGGAGTGCTATAAGTCCACCGTATAAAGAGCTTCATTCTCCTGCATGTGATCAGATTCCTGAGGGAGGCATCTGGCCCTGATGCAGGAGTTTATGAAGAAGTGCAGCTTGAATGTCAGACTTATTCTCTTGCTTATTGACTTCCCATTGCAGCATTTTTTTTCACCTTTTCATCTTCATTTTCAAGTGAGCGGCTGAGTAAATATGCAGATTTGTGTTGGCGGTTTGTGCACAGTCCTCCTCTTCATTCTATCTATTGATTCTGTGTCTGTAACATACAGGTTACTTTTCCAGCGTCGCCCTGATATGTTTCACTGCACACTTTTTTACCCGTCAGCCCGTGGGTGAAGGAACATTGTCGTCACCCAGGCAGCCGTGCAGCATGTAGCTTGAACTCCAGAAGGAGTTCACAAGGATTTTATAAAATTTGACCTCTGACCTTGACCATCAAGGTTGCTAAATTTCAAACTTGACCAAGATATTTAATAGAAAACCTCTGACCTTGAGGTTAACTTTTATAAAAGCTTTGTGAATGCATTAAGTACAGAGGGAAGTAATGCAGGCTAGCCAAACTGACACCACAAAACGTACCTCTTCCCAGTAGATGTTATTGTAGCACTGTCTTTCGAAAACTTCCCATTTGTCTATAATTCTGTTTGTCTTTTTCATTTCTTCTTGTTTTTCTTGCTTTTTTGTTATTTTGACGATTATTTCAATTCCCTTGTTTAGTTTTGTCATTATTTTGTTCATATTATTAAGTATCTTAAACTTTTGTTGCTTGTTGTGATTTAAATTTTGTTCACTCTTCATTCATTTCTTATCAGCCTTTAGACTGAAAGTATATTGTCTGAAGGTGTATTTTCTTCATCTCGTCAGTAGGCAGGCAGCGTCAACATTTTCCGTGTTAGCGTGATTGCTCTTGAATGGAGAGGCCAAAGGTCTCCAAACTCACTGCAAAGGAGTTGCACGTCAGGACTGCCTGGGAGGCTGAGTGTACCTCTGGCATTTGCTTTTTTTCTGTTATTCTTTTATCGTATGGAGGCATTAACATTTTGAAAATAGAAATAAATTCTGCCCACTAGTGAAAAATCAAATCAGCAGCCAGCTGCACCGTAAGATCATAGGCATGAGTTTGTGAAGAAGCGTTACCTTTCTCCCTGTTAACTTTGCATTTGTGCATGGATGCCAGTTTTTCTCATATTTATTTAGCAGAGTTGCTGAGCTACTGCCAGTTTCTAAAATTCAGCTCCTTCTGTCTCCATTGCCAGTGTTTGTGTGATATACCCTCACCACCACCAAGCTGGGAGAGTAAATGGTGTTGGCGCCACGAATTCTCACTCTTGCCATCTGCCACCCAAACTGTAATTAAATTTCACTTATCTTTTTATGAAGCAGAAGTTAATAGAGCAGCCTTATTAAATTAGGGGTTTTTCACAGCAGCTGGAGTCACACTGGGGCATGACACTGCATACACACCACTGTCCAACATTTTACACACTTTTTGTATATGTTAACTACAATGTCAGCAAAACGTCTCGTTATTGTGCAGATTTATACTGACAAATACTCAACTATAGTTGACTGTCATTACAGGCCCTGGTGGTGTCCGTGATAACGATTGCTGTGCCTTCAGTGCCCATGACACAGGCAAGACTAAAACAATCTGGGTGACCGTATTTTTAATTTTTTCAACACTTGGGTGCTTGAACACACTAAAAACACTTGATTTTACGCAAATCTGTTACTGGTTAGTTTACTGACTGATTGTTGTGAGTTGTCCTGTGTCTCTATATGTCGTTTACCACCAGCAGTGTGTGACTGGGGACTGAATGAATAATGGAGTCAGTGTAAGCGCTTTAGGAGACCCTGAGTGTCATAAAAAGTGGTACATGAATCCAGTTCATTATTATTAATATTATTATATTAAAAGACACTTTGTGGAAGAACTTACAACACCATTGTGCAACCAATCCCAAATGACTACACCTCTGTCACCTCTGTCAAAGGAATCACAGCTTTGAAAAAATATTCTGTAAAGATGCCGCAACTGGGGCAGCCTGACTGGGATTGTGTCATAGGAACGCTGGAGGCAGGCAGACCACCAGACAAGATGCCAGAACAGTAAATGTCCATCACTCAACAATAGTGTGCTTACACCAGTGTTACTTAGGCATAGGAACAACATCAGACCAACCACGACCGAGTAGGCCACATGTCACAACCAGAAACCAGGAGTAACATATCCACCTCTTACACCAAAACAACAGGTTTTGACCCACCACCATTACAGCAGCAGAGACTATTGACACACACAATAGACCAGCACATGCAAAGACATAAGCATTGTTTCTTGATATTTTTTGGAGCTTTTCATTTGTTTTTAAGTGATTAATTTAGGATATTCATTAAAAGGTAATGATGACCAGTATATGAGTGGTCACTTGCATACAACACAAACTACACCTGTGATTTTATAAATAAATGTGGTGGTGTGTTGAATGTACTTAAGTCACTCACTGCAGTCTATATTGTATTACAAATATCAACTGTTAATATACTGTGAGCTCAGTGGCAAGACTAGAAGGAAAGGGAGTAAAAAGAGGTTACTTTCATGAGGATAAATATCTTGCTGAGGTACAGACACAGGACACAAAGGGCTTACACAGCAAGAGAAAGAGGGATATTTTGTAGTAAGTGCTTACCATCAAAACTTTCTTGGCAAAGTCCAAAAGTTGGTCTTAAGATCATTATGTATGTTGCATGGTTAAAGATCCATTTTCCAGTGAACGCAGCGGGAGGTGTTCATGCTGTGTTGGTTAATCAGGATTACTCAGCAGAGCAGTGCTTGGACATGGCTGTGTCTAATCTGCTGTGAAAAGCAACATGTTGCTCATTTCTCAGTGGGATGCACTAATTATGCAGCAGCAGCAAGGTGGACATGCATGACAGAACAGCAACATATGAGTTAGAACCATCCAAAATATAAACTGTATTTGTGCCTTTGCATGTTACATTGCAGCTTAAAACAATGCACATTTCCCAGTTGAAGGGTCTATAGATTACATAGTTGTAGTTATCAGGCGCATACAGCACATATAAAATGAACTGTACAGGAAAGTCCATAAAGATTTCAAAACATTATTCCATTGGACCATGAGGGGATAATTCAGTGAGGATTTCGAAGAATTACTTTTGCGTTTTCATAATTTCTTTTGTAGAGGAGTCTGAAATTCCGATGATTCTAATCCTCAAACTCATTAAAACAGTTTTCACAGCAGAGGCTTAACTTTCAAGAAGCTTAACTTTATGCAATATGCAAACACTTATAAATGACTAGATGGAAATCAGATTATATTAAATGTACTTTCTTTAATATAACAATGTGGAATCACTAAATTGAGTGGTTACAGTCCAAACATGACAGAGAATTACCGTAAACCAGGTAATGTGGATATCAGTAGGGTAAAAATCCATTTTCATTGTTGGAAGGAGACAATAAACAGTAAAACTTCAGAGCGTAATTTTGGGGGGGTGGAGGGACATAAAAAAATGAGCATCAAACACACATACAATTGTTCTCAGTAGCGTAAATAAGAGAGTTCCCCTGATTTAATAACACTAAAGAAAAGTTCAACACACTTACCTGTGACTCTGTCTGTGGATGACAGCCTCTCTGTTTGTTGCTCTCTACTCTTACTCTGTTGTGCACAATGAAACCATGATTTAACATTTCCATATGTACGTACCTCTACCTCATTCCAGGTATTTTCAACAAACTGTCTCAATAAGACAGGGGTAGGATTAAATAACTTTTTTAACTTCTTGCTACTCCTTCTCAAACATATTTAATCTTCACAGCTGTAACTTGTGTTCTGGTTGTACTTTTACTTTTCTTGTTATTGCCTGTTTTCATTTCTGTTTTTTGCCATGTTTGAAATAAACAAATAAATAATAAATAAATAAAAATAACAATACTGGGATCTTTCTACTTACTTGGCGTTTCGATGCATTGAAAAAAGGCCGGATGTCTGTAACTTTTCTTTTCTCTGACATTGACCTGCCAGACAACTGGACAACACAACACAAGCACACACACACAGTTTATTGTCAAATTCTGGAGAGACGTAAACACCACATCTACAGATAATATGCACAATTAGGCTAAAGTTAATTTTCCTTTGGTAAAAGAAAAATAATTTGGCATTAATGTGTAGACTACAAGTCCAGAACCCTGTAATAATCTGTATTGAGAATTGATTTTAAATGATGTGGTGATTTTAATTAGAGGACAATAAGGAGTGGAAAATAACAGCCTCAATATAATTAGACACTGGATATCTGAACTTCTAAATTATAACTAAAAAAAACCTCATTATTCAAAAACGTAATAATAGCCGACATTTTACAGTATATATGAATCTGTACAATGATATGTCAGTAGAGAAATCTAAAATGTCAGTTAAACAAATAGTGCAAAATTTGTGACATGAATAAGAGGATGAGGTTGTAGGTCTGTCCTCCTCTGACTGGCACAGCCTGTTGCAGCAGGCAGAGTGGAGAGGCTGTTTGCCAGCCAGCAACAGTGAAAAATACTGCACAATTTGCAGACTCGTTGCAAATCAAGACTAAAAGCTTTGTTACATACAGTATAGTGCAGGTTTCATTTTAGCTCATTACCAATTAACAGATTGTTAAAGTTAGCTTGACCAGTGTGGTGTGTTTATGTAAGACATAGCGGCAGACTTCAGACAAAGGAGCTGAATTTTCACTCGTCATGTTCTGTATATGCTGGTTGAACAAGTGGAGTGATAAATAACTTATTAACTGCCCACTCCTCAAGGTTTTAATGCCTATTTGATAGCCACCAGCTCTCCTCCTGGCCACTTTCACTCTGTCTCTGTGCACAGAAACAGACATCGCACATCAGGGTCAACTAGATTGGACCGGACCACTTTGAGGATGGGGGGGGGGGGTGTTTCAGTTGTTATAAATGTCAAAGAATGTAGCTTCAAGTAGTACCACTTGTATTATACCTTCAACAAATGTTACTATACTATTTGATTGAAAAATGATTTGGATTACAATGTGATTTTTTTGGGGGGGGATCTTTATGGAAGGGGGGTCCGGACCCCCGTTCCCTCCAGGATTGACACCTATGCAGTCAATCCAAAAAATCTCAAGAACTTATATTATATTATATATAGGATAACATTGAAAAAGCAGTTTCTTCCACAGGTGAAGGAAGACAGAAAGAAAAACAGAATAATTATTGCCTTCATTGAATTTTAAAAAATGTGCAACTGATTCTAAAGTAAGTGATACAATTGTTTCTCTGATGGGATGTTTTGCAAACTAGTCTTTTGGTGTGTTACTGCTCTGCACTGGATGCAAATTCTTACAGGAGGAAGTAGGGAAGTAGGAAAAGCATTCGTTTTAGCACAAAAGCTGGTGAAAACATCAGCTACCGTGTCATTTTAAGGCTTTAAAGTATGACTCTATAGATGGAAAGATGTGTAGTTACACAATGGACAGTGTATAAAACAAGACGATGTGTAACCTCGTGTCCCAGCTGCACATACAGCTCCTTCAATCCACTGGAAATGTGCGTTTGTGTCCACCTGATTGATCACCTGTGATGTAACCTTATGTCTTTGTCACATGGGTAGCATTATGAGCCAGTATTTCGTGTTTAGTTGAATTAATGAACTATTCAATGGCTCTCAGACATACAAAAAAATGGATGAGGAGGCAGAAGGCACAGAAAGCTGTTGTCTGAATTAATGCACATATGCACAGTTAAAAGCACACGTTAGGCCTGAGGACACAGTCGACGGTTAAGGTTCGAAGCGGAGCAACAAGGTGACATGAAGGACGGGTTTGATCCCTCCAGGTTTTTTGATTCTGGCTCGGCATGTATGACATGCATTTGGCAGGTTCGCCTTTAAGAAATCATTCATCCATGTCACAGAGTCGTGACGACACACACTTCTATCTAGAGAAATGAAAAACTATTTTTAAAACACCCCTCCCTGCCTACCCAATTTGGCGTTTAAGGATGAATTAGCGCATAAAGTGCATCAATTTCAATGCGGGGGTGGTGTGTGTGTTTCTGGTGAGGGGGTACTGAGTTTGTGTGCATGTGTATAGGAGTGTGTGTGTGTGGTGGATGGCATTAAAACTAAAGATGCACCAGCCACTTGCTTTGCCAATTGCTCTACTTCTTTGAGTAAAATGGTTTTCTTGGCTGTTTTTCATCAAAGGTTTTTATTCCCCCGTACCCTCCGCTGGAGGAGGGCTGAGTCATAGCAGGTGGGTGGGAGGAACACCAGTGGGTTGGGGGCTGTGGAGGGAGGTGTAGCAGACTTGGGAGGGGACAACGGGAAGTTATTGTGAATGAAAATAAACCTTCTGAATGATGAAGACTACATTTCCATTTTATTAGTCACAGAACATTAAAGCCTGAAAAGTGATCACGGTTTGTTTCCAAGCCGCCGCTGGTTTTTACAGGAGCTGTAAAAGTGAGAAAGGAGGAATTCACTTGGATAAAAACACGGAGCAGGACATGGGAATTGAGAAAAACTGGCCGGCAGCTGTAATTATTTCAATTCACACTTTAGACCAGCGTTCTTGTTAGGCCCCGGTGTAATGCAGCTGTTTTATTCTGCAGAGGCTTCCAGTGCCCTCAAGCCTGTTAATGTAGTAATGTAACCAAAAAACAAGGAGTTGACAAACTTTTTCGGCTCAAAAGAGAAGTTAAGTGAAATAATGCACCTTCATTTGCTATAGCATCTACATTTTTCCACTATAAAAAACCCAAAATAGTGTTTGTAAATGTGGCTGTCACCATTCCTACTGGAAATTTGATCAAAACATGAAAATTCCAATCCCTGGTTTTAGCAACCAGGGATTGGAACAAGGGAAAATCAAATAAACACGCTTTATTTTGTCAAATTCTTCTGCAGGAGTCGTTACATTCACTGGCCACTTTATTAGGTACACCTTGCTAGTTCTGGGTTTGAGCTCCTAGCTATCATCAGATGTTACACTATGGTCATAAAGGGAAGGATGTGATCAGCAGCAGGACTCACTTAGGCTGTTACATTCAAACAATGCACAGTTAGGATTAAAGGTCCTAAATTCTGCCCCCACCAGCAGCCTGGACAGTCGATACAAGGTAGGATGGATCCATGCTTTCATGTTGCTGGTGTCAATCATTACCATCACATCTAAATGTCACAGTGAAAATCCAGACTCACCAGACAAAGCAACATTTTTCCATTTTTCTATTGACCACCTTTGCTGAGTCCATGTGAATTGTAGCCTTAGTTTCCTGTTCTAAACTGACAGGAGTGTCACCGTGTGTGATCTTCTGCTGCTGTTGTCCATGTGCTTCAACGTTTGACATGTTGCACGTCCACAGATGCTCTTCTGCACTATTCAGTTAATGAGTGGACATTTGAGTTACTATTGTCTTTCCATCAGCCAGAACCAGTCTGACCATTCTCCTTCGACCTCTGGCATCACCATGTCGTTTCATCCAGAGAACTGTTGTTCACTGGACATTTTCTCTCTTACAGACTATTCTCTGTAAACCCTAGAGATGGTTGTGTGTGAAAATCCCAGTAGATCAGCAGTTTGTGAAATACTCAGACCAGCCTATCTGGCACCAGCAGCCATGTCATGTTCAAAGTTGTGTAAATCACACTACTTTCTCATTCTCATGCTGGGCTTAAACTTCAACAGGTCGTCTTGGCTGCGCCTATATGACTATACGAACTGAAATGCTGTCATATGATTTGATGATTAGATATTTGCGTCAGAGTTGTGAAAACAAGTGTACCTAATGAAGTGACCAGTGAGAAACAGTGGCACAGATATTAAGTGACATGTAAAGATATGGGAACCTTAATGGCTAAACCCCAACCCTTTACTCCTGGGTCATGGGCCTTAACCTCAGACAATATATGAATGACCAAAGGCAAATCATTTTCTGACTCCATATAAACTATGCATCAGCTGCACCAAAACGTAAACGACCACAACTAGGTGAAAATCACTCCAGTTCTGTTCATGTTGAGAAGAAAACTCTTCTCCAGAAACTCCTCAGCAGCACAGAACAGACTGCGGAGGGTCCACTCCCTGTGTACCAAAACCAGCTCCACCTGGGAGGAGGCCCTGGGGCAGACCCAGGAGACACTGGAGGAACTATATGTCTTGGCTGGCCTGGGAATGCCTGGGGGACACCTCAGGGGAGCTGGAGGAGGTGGGTGGGGAGAGGAGGGTCTGGGCTCCTCGCCCCCCAACCCTGACTAGGATAAGCAGAAGATGATGGATGGATGGCACTTCTCTCTAAGAGGATGCTGATCTGTTTGCAGTCAAGGGTCTTGGCATTGTCACTTGTTATATTTTTGGTACATTTTCTAGTATTTATTATTG
>JAQQAE010001490.1:0-25310 GCA_029823295.1 Pseudamia nigra
CATTGTTTTAAAATGGTCATTAATGAACCTTATACAGCCTATGTGTTGTTCCTGTGGCGATAGATTGTATAAGTAGCTGCACGCTTCCTGTCTCATTTATTATGGCTTTAAAAACTCAGGCAGCCCTGGGGGGTGTTGGCCCCATTCCGGGTCTCCGTCTCCCTAAGACCAGCCTTCCCCGTCACCTTCTCCTCCAGGTGGGAGAGCAGGAAGCTGAGTAAGGGGAGCAGTGTGCAACCACCTCTCTGATTCCCAGACAGTCCACATCAGCAGACTGTTGATGGGCTTCACAAAATGAAGGCAGACAAAAATGCAAACAGAAATGTTATTGACTGCATATGTGTGCTAAATGCATCAGGGAACCCCTCTGTGAGCATGCCCTCTCAATTAAATGGATACACACAAACACAGGCCTGTGTTCCCACTCATTGTGTTAATGAGCTCTTATCTGATGGAAATGGATCTGACCGCACAGCCAGAGGTCTGACCTCTTGCCCTCGTATACACTGACACCAAAGGTCTACATGCCTTACTCTGACTGAACAAACTCAGTCATAAATATTACTTAAAGGTTCAATATGGAAGATTCACGCATGCTTGTGTGGTTTTGTGCAGTTTGTGTTGGAATATGGGCAGCCCTGGTCATTTGTTGAGTTAGTTGCTTAAAGTTAAAGGTGCTGTCTACGATGTTGGCAAACTAGCTAGCATCCGATCGTTCGTGGTAAATGACTAAACAGGCGAGCTGCCAGTCAACACAGTTTACAACCTCACAGTTTTCAAGCGAGTATGTCTATTTTCTCACCTGTACCAGACGGTGAAGGAATCTGAAGGCTGTCTCTCCTCAGTCATCTTCTGGTTAGATATGCTACAGATGCTACCTGTACTGCTGCAGTAGTAGGCTTTTTTTCATCTCCGCGAGTGAGTGCACGTACCTGTGCACTTTTGAGGTTGTAAGCTGTGTTGACTGGCAGGTCACCTGTCCAAACATATACGGTATAGTAGAAAGCTACAATAATTGGCTAGTAGCTATTGTGAAGCGCCTAGAGATAATCAGTGATTATGATTGGCGCTATACAAATACAAATAGAATAGAATAGAATGTGAGGGTTGTGTCAGGAAGGGCATCCGACGTAAAAAACCTATGCCAGATCAAACATGCAAATCATTGGTATTTTGCTGTGGCGACCCCTGAGGGGAGCAGCCGAAAGGAGAAGAAGAAGAAGAATAGAATAGTTTGCCAACATCGTAGACAGCACCTTAAACTTAATCCTGAACTCTCCTTGAAAGGTGTGTTTTAAATGTCAACTCATGATACCACATTGATGTTTCATCCTGCCAGGTCTGTATACTCATGGTTTTCATCTCTGTATGAATATTCCAGTATGTGTTGCTTTAAATGCAAATGAATTGTTGTTTACTACAGCCATTTCCTGTCTGTGCCATGGAATCCAACATGTAGACTCCATGACACTTTATCCCAGGATGTCATGATGGTTTTGGTGGTTCTGGAGAATCCATAAGGACTGATCAAGGACAATGTACTGTATGTTTGTGACAGCATAAGTATCCAGAAATTCAACCAGTTTGTTTCAGGTACAGTTAAATTTCAAGCTGTGTGTTTTTGCTTCTTTGAATTTTGAGACTTTAAGTTAAATTTAAGCTTGTAGAACTATATTAACAACAGAAAACTAATTAAACACACAAAACCTTTGAAAACTTACGTGTACATGATTCATACAAATCTCAGGCTGGTATTTTATCGCTTGCCGTGTGCAGCACTAGTATCAGCTACTCTCAACAGATGACTGGGTTTCAGCGCAACACAGACCCCGACAGAAAATTCACATAAAAACACGAGAACATAAAGTATGTCAATTTTGTTGTCATTGGTCTCTTTAGAAAAACTACAAATAAAGTAATCCTAGTAGATGATGCCATGAAGGAGCATGGGATCATGTTTTAACCACAGTTGGCACGGAAAGCCACCTTATGCAACTCATAAGATATATAATTATGTAATAATAAGAGTAGTGGATTGGATTTACATTGCACTTTTCAAGTCTCCTTCCCAACAAACTGACTGAAAAGTGGCTGCCATCCACGCCGACGGCCTCTCCGACCACTACCAAACATTCATACAAGGTAATGTGAGTGAAGGTGTGTTGCCCAAGGACACAATGACAATGACAGACATATTTACTTGAGTTTCACATTAGTGAAAAGATCTGATAATAAATAAGCATGCAAGTCAACACAATGTAACACATATTTTGGCACATAGATATTAGGTCTCATAAATTTCATATATGTTCAATTGTCTCTGAGTATAAATACATTGAAAAGGACTCATTATTCCAATATTCACAAAATTTTTGACAATTAAAAAATGCCATTGTTTTAACACCCAAACCCACAGCACAGTGTTCAGTCAATGAGTAATATGTGAGTGGGTGTGTCTGGTTGAGATTTGGGTTTGTGCCCAAGTGTGGGCAGATTGTGAGCCCCCCGGTTGGTATCAGACCTGTTAAACAGGCTTTAAACACAAAGTGCAGTGATGACAATACACTCCCCTACACAGGACACATACAGGCCTTGCATGGTTTTAATTAGTCCAGGCACCATAAATGTGTTGTGTTCATGTGTAAATAATGAACGCGTGTGTACATTTGTCTGCACGTACATGTTGTGTGTCTGTTGAGGGAACAGGCGGGTGTTAATTGCAAACACCTGAGGCTTGTAAGCAAAGTTAGACTCTGTGACATAGTTTGCCGAGACCTTAACGACTGTTGTTCTATCGCATCTCTGAACATAAAATTGTCACAATGCTGCATCCACAACATATTAACATCCCTAAAGTCAAGGCTTAGACTCAAATGCTCTACAAACTCTATTCCTGCATCTCCAGAAATGATACGTATTTTTTGTCAGGGCAAAGTACGTGTCATAAGTGCCAATTAGCAGTCCACTGTCATCATTTTTTGGCGCTACTGCAGAAATGCTGCCCCCTGTTGGGTCCCTGTATTCATGACTGTTGAAAGGTGAGTACCCCAATGTGGAGGGCATAGCTTTAACAGCAGAAATGCTGGTAATGCTGCGTGTGGTAGTGTCTCTCACACACATCCAGGCAGAAATACCTTGGCCTGTGATCCTGTTGGTGAGAGATTCAGGTTTCAGATGGCAAGAGTTGGTGCTAAAGGGAGGAGAGGGGCTCTTCTTACAGTGTCGTGTTGAGAGAGGTGCCTCTGTCGGCCCCTCAAAGGATCAAGGACAGAAACTCAGACACATACACCCCACACGCACGCACACACACACACACACACACACACACACAGCCACATGGGACTGTGCTGTATACTGACCCACAGAGGATACAAGCACCCAGATGAGGCAGACACATGCAGGCACGAAAGCACATTTTACACATATACCACAGATGCATGAAAAAATACCCCAAACTGAACAACACACACTGAGTTTATCAACTGAGAAACCCCCTTCAGAAATAAACACATTTTGTGGAGTGATGTTAACAAGTTTGTATTGAGTAATCTAACTGGGGAGTCAAAGAAAAAAGCACGTCCACAGGCATTTTGTTGCATCAAAGCCGCAATAAACAGAACAGGCTTTTGTTTCGCTAAAAACAAACCATCATATTTTCGGACCAGAAACTCAAGAGAGGCTTTACATACACTCTTGAATTTTTGTGGAGTCTTTGTTTTTCAAGTCCAGAACTGTATGATTTTGCTAAAGCTGAGAGAAATTCAAAAGAGTGTGAAGCCAAAAATCTGATACATTAACATAATCTAATCAATTACTTTATTACTTCAGGATTAGCAGTAAGAACCAATCAGTCAGAATCTCTTCAAGGAGAACATGTTCCTCTGATCGCTTAAGTCAACAGATTTTATGGTGTCTGTGCTGCTTTAACTGTGTCACTGTCTTTGGTCCTGTTCAATCCAGTGCAGACAACAAACACTAACATAAACTTCACTGAAAAGCCAGACACTGCCAAACTATCCTGGCATAGCAGACTTCAGATGGGAAAACAGAATGTGTTGAAAGCAAGCCAGAAATTCCACTTGTGAATGCTTTCACCTGCTTGTATTGTTGCAGGGTTATTCACACCCAGAGACAAAAAGAGAAAGACAAAGAAGATGAGCCAAGGATGGAAATTCCCCAAATGTTTAGATATTATTCTTTGATGCTCATTTGCAAAAAAAATGAAAGGTAGAAATATGTACGAGCATCTTCTGTTTCATACAAAAACAGCAAGAGTCAACTTGTGTTGCGTTTTTACAACTAGAATGTAGTGAATGGTAGCTTCAGCAAAAAAACAATTACATCCTGTTGTTGCTTAGCCAAAGGATTTTTTTTATCATAGCGGAGTGACGTGCACCTTTCAGACCATGTAAACTCACTGGAAACCATTAATTACATGAAACGACTGACGTTTGAACCTCATCTCATAAAAGCGATGCCGTCTTTTCCTTTCATTCACTGCCATGAAGGGGGACTCTGTGTAACATGATGTGGATCACACACTGTTCTCCACCCAGAAACTATCACAAGCCCTGTAATGAACACCACAAGCCAAATGCGGCCAATCTTGGCACGCGGCTGCTTCGTGTATTAAAGTGAGCATCCCCCACTGATACACGGCTGCAGGACACAGGCTGGACATCGCGACCCCACTGAGCTGATGAGTGTTGAGCCCTGCTGTCACAGTATGGACCCTTCACAGGCTTAGGGTCCATAATCCCCCCACACAGAACAACACACACATACACACAGTGTTAAAGTGCAAAGGGGCTGCTGGAACATCAGAGGCAGATACACATAAAAAAAAGGCTTCTAGACTGTATATTTGACCCCAGAATACAGTTCGAGATTGATTGAGATACCTGGAGGACAGGAGCACTCTGGACCAACATCCCTCGTTGTCCGAAACTTTGGCATCATCACCATCACTTTCTGCAGACACACAGAACAAATTCCAGAGTAAGAAACCTGGTGATGCACGTGGTTGACAATGCAAAATGGATCGAAGGCTACTTTTCCAATACAATATGAATGGATGGAAATAAGGACAGTAAAGTTTTAATGGACTGATTTAATCTCTCCTGCAGGCAGCTCTAGGATAACAATATTTCCTACATTTCCTTTTGACGTATTAAATTATATTTTTGTGCATATGATCTGTAATTATGTCACCCTATAAAGAGCTTTAACCACAACCTAATTGTCCAGATGCATGCATGGATGGTCCCTGAAGTCATACATCCAGGGAAGCTGATTTTAGGCGCAATCATTGGGATACTGTTACAGAAGAGCCTGAATGCTACAGTATAAGCGCAACTGACAACTCTGACAGAGGTTAAGAGGCAAAATGTGTCTGTGTAACTGGTGGATTTTTTTAATCAACAAAAGACTGCGTGTACCTGTTCAACGAGCTTTCCGATTGGTGTTCTCAGCTCTGGAATTAGGGTCCCATCCTCGTTTAGAAAAGCCATGTGCGGTGGATGAAAGATGGGCGCTTTTTGCATCTCCATCTGCAGACGGGTTTCCAGCTGGTAGGTCTTGAAGCTCATCAGAAGACACATGGTGATGGAAGTAAGGGACATCAGCATGCACAGAGCAACGGGGAAGCCTGGCAAACAGCGCTGAGCCACGGACTTCGGGGCGCACTGGCACACCGGTTTGCCTTCCCCGGCTGAGTCGCTGACTGTATCCATGTCGAAATCCTGTTTCAAAGTTTTCCCAACAACAATACAATACTAATCGAAATATCTTGGATGGATATAAGCCTGCTGCAAAAATAGACAAGCCCTGTGAACCAACTAAGCAGCGCACTTAATGCATTTACTACACAGACTGAGTCCACGGGGTTTAAAGCACTGCCTTAAATTAGTCTTGGAACAAGAGGGAGCAGCAGTGCGCACCGGAGGGATGTGGATGCCAACCAGAGAACAGGCGCCTCCTCACTTGTACGTTGTTGTTTCTTGTTCGAGAGTATCCCACATGGATGTGCGATGCAACTACCAATGGGCGCAGTTGTCTCCCCAAAAGTTACTCACTCAACCCGTTGAGATGCGCCCGCCCTGCTGACCACGTGGGAGGCTGCGGATTGACAGCTTTGAGTGGAGGCTGATTGTTTGGTGTCTATCTTTAAAGTTGCACAGAGATCAGCTTACTGAGAGGATGCATCTGTTAACGTTTAACTCCACAGTTTCCAAAAAACAGCTGAAAGGTGGTTTGCGGTAACGGTGTTTAAAATAGTCACATTCGTTAAATAATTTGACTGGGAAGCGCACACCTCTTTGCGGACAGTTGTTCATGTTTCCAAGTCACAGTCACAGTGGACCGTCTCTCATTACTGCTAAGTTCTAATGTTCTCGGTGCACATCGGGTACCACAGAAGATCTGAACCTGACTGTAAAAAAGAATGATCAGACCACAGGCCAAGACATGACCAAGTAGAAATCACTCATTTCTTCCCAACAAAAATGCGTTGCAATTTTCTGCCGATAGCAACTGGTATTCTCGAGTTCATCTTTGACTTCAGAGGGTCATCTCATCTCCCATTAGTGAGACCAAAGCTCTATACTGCCACCTAATGGATTGATGGCGATTATCACTCCACACACAGCACTTCACAACAGCTGTTCAAACACGCAAGATCGTGATAATGTATATACAGTATTCAAGTTTATTGAGAAAATGTACATGATCCTGCAAAAATTACGGTGCAAAAAACATCAGAACAAACTATGTACAAAGATTGTCTGCCCAGAAGAACGTTTTCTTACATCTACAATGTATACAGATACAGGTAGACTTACTTTATTACCTGCTGATCAGTGGACACAACCATAACAAAACTGGACAAATCATTTTTTTAAAATAAGACCGTTCTGACAAAAATTTCAGAGGCTACATTTTGAATTACAAGGGCAAATAAAGCAAACATCATCTGAGAGGATCCATTTTATTAAATGTCCAAACATAACAAAACCTGCAGATGCAGGACAGACCAGAGTAGAGCAGTGGACTGATACAGTCAGATGATGACACCTCTCCTGGAGAGTCAGACTGAGCTGAGGCCATGATAATCATGGTGACAGCCAGGACGATGGAAATCAGAGGTCCATGAGTTCACTCTTTTCTGCTGCTATGTCTAGTACTGCTACTACTGCTGTTGCTGTGGTAGCAGAAGAAGGAATGTCTGAGGGCCTGCTCCAGAGTGATGCGCTTGGATGGGTCATACTCCATCATCTTCTCTATGAGGTCAAAGAGCTGCCGATGGTCTTCACCCTGAGATGACATGTAATGCTGAAAGGAGATCAAAAGTAGTGAACATCTGTTTTGCTGAACTCTACAACAGCTTTCTGAACTTCAGGAATAAGAAACATCCATGATCTAAGGTTGTACTTCAAAACATTTAACTGAATATTCTAATGATGTGGGAAACATTGTTTCCCATCTTTACAAAAGCCAGAAGATAAATTCATTTTCTAGGTGAATCTAGGTGAAATACACAAATGTGTTTCACCTAGATTAACACCATAATAGCCCAACCCATCCTTGTAATTACTACTTTAAAGTTACCAAGTGACATCTGCATGTACTTGTCACATCTGTGGTAAAATAAACATCTGTGGTAAAATAAAACAACTTTGGCCATTTCATTTTCTTCTCACTTTTCTAGGAAACCATCATATAACCCTGGTCAAATCATGCACAACATGTTCTACTGCACATACCTTGAGAGGTTTGCAGTGTTTCCTAACATATCTCCCAGAAGAGCTGTGTACATCCCAGTCCAGCTTGCCCCGATGAAGATACCGTCGTTTCCTGTACAAAACGCAGCAAAGTATTTCTCTCAATTTGTGATCACACAGTGACTCTATGAACTCTGGTTTATTACACCCTCACAAACATGTTTTTCCAAGAATGAGAACTGCTGATGTAACCAAGTCTGTAAATGGAACCTCACCTAGTTTTTTGCAGGAGGTTTGTTGGGATGGGGCCCAGGACTCGCTCCATCATTGCAAGGTGCTCCTTACTGTCATGAGTCTGAAGAAAACAAATTAACTTGAAGAAATCAGATTTTTTTTGTCTATTGAAGATTTGCACTGTATTGCCACCTACCTGAAAGAGAGTAGACCCAAGGTAATACTCAATGAGGATGCAACCGATACTCCAGACATCACAAGAGTGATCCCAACCCAGATCTGGAAAAAGCACATCAATAATTACTACCAAATCATTTATCTATAGGTTCTACACTGTACTTTAAATGCCTCAAATCTCACCCAAGATGACCTCAGGAGCACGGTAGTGCCGTGTGGACACAACAGACGTGTGGTGCTCATGTTCATATGTGGCATTTCCAAAATCCACAATTTTCACATCGGGGTTCTTCAGTGTTCGTTCATCCCGTTTCTGAAGGAACATAATTTGATTTGAAAATCAGCTGCTGCTGACACACGTGGCTTGGAAATTCAGGCACTATTTGTACAGTCAAAACTTACCATTTCAGAGTTGTACGCCATATCATAATCTGAATCAATGAAGAGAATATTCTCTGGCTTCAGATCTGTGTGTGTCAGCTTGTTTTTATGCAGAACTAAGTAAGAGAAAATCTTTTAAACAAAGTTCATTTTAAAATGTTCTGCATCTATCCATACATTATTGTTACTCACATCGAACTGCTCGGATTATCTGGTATGCCATATGCCTGATGTGTTCAATGGAGAAGGGCTGAAAATTGTTCTCCTTTAGGAAATCATAGGTGCTGAGGCCAAGCAGCTCAAAGGCAATACAAATGTGGCCATGGTAGTCAAACCAGTCCAACATCCGTACACATGCACTGAAAGAGAAAAATTAGACAAATACGGGAAGATTTAGATTTTTATGACTACTAAGTGAGCAAGTTTGTGTGCTAAATAGTTACTTGTTACTTACAATCTTCTGTCATTGTCAAGGGTCTTCAGCTGTTCAAGCACCTCTACCTCAGACATTGCTGCTTCACGATAGCGGTCTATGTTTTTAATGATCTTCAGAGCTACTCGAGCCCTATCACTAAAACATAAGTCATATATTCAGAATTTCGTAAAAAATGAAATAAGCACTAAAGAATATTTAGTTATCAATACTTACTTTGAATGATCAAAGCATTCAACAACCTTCCCAAAGGCACCCTCTCCTAGAGTACACACAATCTCATCTACAGAAAATAAAGAAGTGAAGTTAGTACCACAGCACTGACAAAGTGAAACACTGTCCTCTGGCTGGTTCACTGCCTAATGTTACATGGCTCTGTTTAGCTACACTACAACAAACTTTGAACAGAACACTGGCATACAACTCAATGCTACATATGTTACACTGGCAAGCAATATCTATCCAAAATATTATGTCTATTGGCCCAAATACTTCAGCCTCTAAATTAATGTTTGGAAATACAAAACCAGACAAGAGTGAGAGAGACAAAGTGTGAACAACAGTAGAAAAAAAGTGTATATTCTATACATCTCGCTCTGAGCATGTCTCCACTGTGATAGATGAGGTGACCCTCGTCATCATCCTCAACACTCCTGGATCTTTTCCTGCTCCTGCGGTGATGGCTCCTCCTCTGCACCGGAACAGCCGCCATCACATCAATAACCCATCAGTCAGCCAGCACCAGGCCACCACAATGCGACATCGTCATTCATTCAACCAGGCCAAGGGGGGGAGGTGTAGGGGTGGATAGATTCGGCCCGTTCAGTAACACCGCCAGGCGAATGGACGGAGCAGCAAATTCAAATTCAGCCCCGTCAGAGAAATTGGGCGCCAGCCACCACATAGTGTGTGTTACAGAAGAAAAACATGGCAACAAAATTTTCAGATGAGAGAATTTCTCAAAGTAGTACAGAAAAAAACTGAACTTGATTGATTACATTCTTTCTAAATATAGTTCTGCAACTCTTTCTATATGTTATTCTTTACAATGACATCCTTTTACAGTCCACTATTTTGAATCTACTCTTCCAAATCTAAAAATACTGACAATCCCTTACCCCCTTACTTTTTATAACTGAAAGTCATACTTAATAGTGAGGAGTAGGATAGACACAGATATAGAAAGACAAAGAGATGGGTGTTTAGCATAGCCTAAACACCACAGATAATGAGCCTTTCGATTTGGTGGTATAAACAGTACTGGGTGGAGACAAAGTGAAAAGGAGGTTCCCGTACCGAGGATGACCCATGGCAAGAATGGCTACGTCTGCGCCTGCGCTCTCTGTGTCTGTGGCTACTTCGTCTGCTGTGACCGCTACGCCCAGATGACTTGCTATAGTGGTGCCAGTCGCGACTTTTGTCCTTGCAAGTGCCTTCTTGAGTGTCATCCTCACAAGACATGTCGAAACTGCGGCCACTGTGGTTCAAACTACGAGTCTCCAGGTAGTGCCTAAAGAAAACAGACAAAATCAAAAATGAGTCAAACACCTTGGACAGTCCATACAAAATGATCATACTCTGAAATGAAGATGGATATGACGGTGCTAATGGTCCGCCTATCCCTTGACACTCTATCCCCCTGTGCCTTTTATGTAACATTTGTAATTAGCAACATACCGTACTTATTTACAACCATAAAACTCTTAAGCATCCTGTTCAATGAGAAACATTAATAAAAAGGGATTAGCAGTGCAAATATAGTCTTTTATATGTTCACCTAAGCCAAAATGTTAAGTTACATTTGGTTAATGTAAAAAATAAAAATAAAATATTGTTGGCAATACATCATGATACTCATGCCTGTAACCTGACTGATCGCCACATGACAGAGTTCAGTCATAAGCCACTGAAAGTTGCTGAAGGGTTTTCAACACAATCTGATGGTGCGTAAAATGATCTGCGGCTCTACACTTGCAGCTCTCCATACACCATTTTTCATGTTCATAGGATCATCTCTGTTGAAATAAAGGTCCAGATACCTAAAAAGCTGGGTGCCTAACGTTACAAATCTTATAGCCTTCCAACAGATGCTTAATTTAAGCATCCTGTTGTTTTCTAGCCAGGATGTTGCATTTAACTGCAGCACTGCCAATCACTCAGCCAGCAGGCCAAGTTAGAGCCTTGGCATCTAAAAAAGACCCAAAAATCTCCACGGCCCTAGCACCCTAGTGGTGTCAGTTTACTTCCAGGAGGAAATCTGCCTCTCCACAGAATTAAAATTAGAGCAGATAAGGAGCATCTAATGCAAGGGTGTCCAATCATTGCCACAAAGGTCTGAGACACTGCACTCTCTCTCTTTCCAACCAGTGTCTTCATTGGGTGATTTCACTGAATTCCTTCCCACTGATTGCATTGAGTGAAAACACCTGCTTTAATGAGTGGTTGTAAGAAAACCTGCAGTGTCTCAGCCCTTTGTGGCAATGATTGGACACCCCTGATCTAATGCGACCCACGGGTCACAACACGACCTCAAATTTTTCAGTTGAAACATACATTTAAGCATAACTGAATCAACCACATTTTAAAGTGTTGCAATTTTTCCAGCTTTTCATTGAAATTGAAGCAGTTCATGTCTAGAATAGCTTAAAATGGTACAAAGTGCTGGAATTCCAGAGCTTAAAGAAAAAAAAAGTTAAGGATACCCAAAACTGAAAAATAATGTAATTTCAGAATTATAGAAAGAGGCCTTTTCAGGGAACAAGACATAGGTTAACAACTTAAAGCTGTTCTGCACCAATGGAGGTTGATCAAGGTTTGAAAGCAGGTGCAACTAATTCTTAGGTGTCCCAAGTTTGCCTGATTAATAAAAAAAATAAAAACCCTTTCTGCATAAAAGCAGTGAGGGAATACACCGTTACCATACCCTCATGAGCATTATTTGAACAGCATTGCCATAAGCCTGACAAAGACACAGACCCTTGTAAGCCTGAAAAATGATATCCCCACCTCAAAAAACGTTAAATGTATTTTCTTTTAAAAAGGTCAGAACACAAATGTTCATCTATGGCCATTGTTAACATGCCTGTAGGTGCTATTGATTATATAGTGTTGTCATAGCAAGCACCCCGGTAAATGTAGAATTATACTAGTGGAGGCAACATTGTGGGTCCCAAATGGAAGCAAACTCAGTCTGAGTGGACACTGACAGTGGAAAAGTAGTACCACAAATTACTGGTGTTCATTATCAATATTTGTAGAATTCGAAATACTGGTGCTTCAGCTTTTCACGTAACAATTTGGCTAAAAACTTATAATTTATCCAAAACCATGAAAGTGATGAGAATTGTTATACTTTGTAAAGAAATAGTGGCACTCACCCCTCATTGTTCTTGTGGGTATGGTGAATTCTTCTGGACTTATTTTCCCTTTCACTGCTATGTGAATCTCGTTTCCTTCGCTTGCGGCACTCCATCCTCTCTTCCCAGCTATACTCATCAAGCCAAACACACGGAGAGCGCATTCGCTTGGAGTGACGCATCTGAAAAACATGGGACACACACAGATCAGTTCATGGCATCTGAGGATGAAGGAAAATCCAAGGATCAAAAACAGTGCAGTGTTGCCATGGTAACCAATACGCCATGGCACTCCAATCAAAAACATTCCGTTTCTAGTTTTCCATTCATTTCCTATGGGAAAGAAATTGTGAAAAAACCCCCTAAATTACGTAAAAGCTACAAAAGATAGATTTATGAAAATAGTCAACATGTCCCGAAAGAGCTCAACATTATGGTGTCTGAATGGTGTGAATCGGGCGAAAACTATGGAAGGAAATGCGGACCACAAACATACGGAATAATAATGAATAAAGAGTGAGAAGAACTAGAATAATTGCAATCTCTGAGGAGATTATGTGGGATTGCTGTGTGTTGGCAGATATGAACATTATTTACCACAAACATGTTTGAAATTTGTTTTGCATCAAATCAACTGTGTTACCAGAAACACACAAGACACTGTGTTAGATACATGTGCACTAATTTAATTATGTAGGTTCAGTGGAAATTGTGTGACTCGGATTGAAATAAACAAGCAGAGTTACAGAAATTCAACAGACATCTCTATTCTCATCTAATATGAGAGATAACGGGGCAGTTGAAAGTACCTCGTCACTCAGAGGCTCAGATTTTAAATTATGCAAGTCACTGAGTTGGCATATTGCCTGAAATATGACAAATGATTAGATAAACCATTATTAGTCCCACAGTGGGGAAATTCACAAATGTGGCTACGCGTCTAGCAAATTTGCCAACTAATCACTCTAGGAGTATTACTTTTTGGATTTGTGCAAACATCTGATGATGTTTCAGGTCATATTTATGCAGAAATACAGAAAGCACTAAGGGGACACAAACTTTTGACCTCCTCGTCAATCATTCTAGATGCTATGGTGTCTGTGCAGTGACGTGTCCTGTGTCTGCTCACCTAACTGACAGTTTTTTTTTAAAGCATACTGTCTGAAAGTAGACCAGTGTGGCTACTATTTGATGTAAAAATTAAATATGTAGTGCAGTGATAGCAGAAATGGAACATTCGAGAGACCAAATCACTTGGAACAATTGATTCAGAAAAATAATCGATCTTTTGGAACGTTTGAGACATTTCACCATAGTGACATCTGATGGCCAAAAAAAAAATGTGCTCTTAAAATACAGTACTACACGCAAACAGTTGAGCGTTTCCTGTGTCCTTCTGTCTCTAACCATTTTGTGTTTTGTCTGGATTTATAGTATTATTTGTATGGAAGAATAATTTTGTTTCAATCAATTCAATGTTTTATTTTTATAGCACCAATCATAATTGCCGATTATCTTTAGATGCTTCACAATTCGAGGCTGAAACCTCATGACTATACAGAGAGTAAACCCAACAGAACCACTAATAATCAGTCATTATGTGTACAGGTGCTTGTGTACAATGTAGAAATATTTTCAATCACCATTTCAATATAACCTCTAAATCCAAAAGCATGCTCAATACAAGACACCCAGAGAGGCAAGATTTCAGAAACAAATTGTACTTAACGGGAGCTTTTAAACATGTTTTGCGTTTCAGGTGACGAATCAGAAAACAATCAGGCAAGGACACAAGATTTTATACACACACAAATCTGCATTTTCCTACTGTGTAATGTTAGTTTTTTGATTTATTATTCTGCGTTAGAAAGAGGATAATAAAATCGCAGCGTATTTGTGCTTCACTGATACAAAACTGACTTTTCAAAACAGTTGACGTAATGAAACGCGGCATGAACCAGTCACGTGACATCCTCCTTCTGAGGTAGGCCTCGGAACAACGCATCGAATTAAAAGCTCCACCCAGGTCTCAGTACGCACCAAAACAGTTTAGATTTTCCAGTCACTAACAGTGTAAACGATCTCAGAGCAATCACGGTATTAGCAGAAATTTCTCTGATGATTTCAGAGCATTTGTCCACTCTTAGTTGGCCCTCTCACTCTAGTCACGAACATTCCGTTTTGAGTTCTCCATGCGTTTCCTATGGGGGAAAAGTGTGTGAAAAAACACCCAAAAGATAGATTTACAACAAGGAATAGCCAGAATGTCCCAAAAGAGCTGACATGGTGTTATGGTGTGACTCGGGTGAAAACTGGGAAAAGATGTGGTCCAAAACGGGGACAAAATAAGAAATAATAGAGTGCAAACATTAGTGGGATTGATTGACAGGCAAGAGATGCGTGTAATTACTACAGGCCCATGAGATAGTGAACCAAACTGTTAGCTTCCCTAGTCAGAACAGCAAATGAATTTGACGCATCATCAGAAAACATACATAAGGAATTTGATAACTTGAACTTCAATGTTTTTATGAGTAGCTTAAATATAAAGTACAATACGTTTAAAAATTAATATACATGCATATATTTCTACCTTTGTCTGGGCATTACACGTTGCAGCTAGCGTTAACATGCTAACAAACGTCTTCCATGTTGTCGAGCCGTCGAATTACGGAAACGCTAAGCTAACAGACAATGCTAATACTAAGAGAAATGTGTGACACATGAATCAGTCGTGGACAAATGAGGCGGTCTTACCTTCATTTAGCGATTATAGACTGACAAATATAACTTCTCGTCGTACGCGTGTAAAATATGACCAAACACTGTAAGATGTCTCTAACCAGTCGTGTTCAAAGATGGCGAATGTCCCGAGAGTGAGATGGAACATTCTTGAACAAACAATGACGTCAAGATCAGAGGCCACGCCCACTGGCTTCAGGCTCAAGAAGGCATACGTTTCCCTTCAGGATGTGTGATAATAATGTGATGGTAAGACAAGCAACATTCATTCACAAATCAGAACATTTTCTTCAAAGTTTGAGTCTGTATTTATTACTCTGGTTGAGAAAAGTAACAAATTGTGTTGTCAAATTAACTTCCATATAAATGTATTCGGGGAGCAGCGGAAAGCTGCACAAGTTGGAAAAAAAGTCATATTTCTTTTGTTGTTTAAAATATTGCAATTCAAATTTATTTTCTTGGTTTTCAACAAAAATGCATAGGTTACCTACATACAAGCCTACTATGAAAAAAATGTGGTCTTTCATTCTGCATGTTTTAAATAGTACCCTCTACTCAATCCAAAATATCTTCATACACAGACTGGGCCTTAAAATTGCATCCTTTTACAATTCTATAACTGCAGATCCTGAAATTTCGATGTGATTAATTGTGCATCTCTACGTTGTTGAAGATTTCTTTAGCCTTTTCATTATGTGCCTGAAGACTTGATTTAGACATTTGGTACTCTTGGAGAAATTCAGGTGTGCAATACCTCATGTGATATACTGTAGATCAAAGGGTTTTTTGCAACGTTTGGCCTTAAAAAGACAGACAAAGTCAGAGAGATGCAAAAGACAAAAGGATGCAAAAACACAAAAAGACTTAGGAGAGAGTAAAATCACGTAAAAAGACAAAAAGGAAAAAAAAACTTTTAAATACCAAGAGATGTTAAAACACAAAAAGATTAAAAAAGACAAAAATGTGTAGCGTCAAAGATGAAATTTTGACTTTTACAACCACATTTTACACTATCTCCACAATATAGTGTTCTACACAAACAAACCAGTGCACTCTATGGTTAAAAAACCCCCAAAAAGCATAGCCTTCATACCACCACCCTGCCATAATACATGCACCAACACTACCAAATACACAAAAATACTCCTAAAATATTAAGTTAAAAGAAACTTACTAATAAACCACCCTCAGTTAAGGAACAGGTGATCTGCCTGATTACTTATGACTCCAGATTACTGGTAAGTGAGAGGAAAGTATGTTCGACAGTCAGAGGAAGCACTAATAGCCCCCTCTGACACTGCCCTCACCCAACATTGGACTTTCCTTCTCTTCCACGATGCCAAAACTCAAAAACACAGAAAGTTGCAGAAAGAAAAAGACAATAAGAAACTAAATACTTTATAACTAGTGCTAAAAACAAGTTAGTTAATTACAAAATATGTTGTTGCTATTATTACCTGATGAATGTACCACATACAGTATATGTTAAATAAACCGAGTCATATTTCTCTTACATTAATAATTCCTCACTACTTTTAGCTTTTCTTCATTAAGATAGCTTTTACAAATATTTCAATGATACAGCCAAGAAATGGAACATTACCAATGGGGCTGTGCTATTTGTAGAAAAAGTTATACTCTAATTACCGTGGAGAAATAATTTTCCCAGGCTACTCAGAAATGTCAAGTCAAATGCAAATTAAATAGTTTTATCAAATACAAACTGGCATAAAAATCTCAAGAACTTTGAATATGTCTTTGAGTGCAGTTGTCAAAATCATCAAACGCTACCATGGAACTGGCTCCCATGAGGACCGTCCAAGAAAAGGAAGATCAAGAGCTACTTCTGCTGCAGAAGATAAGTTCATTAGAATTAGATCAAGAGCAAAAGATCAAGATAATCTTTAGTATCCCCAAGAGGAACTTTGCTATAGGCTACAACCAGCAGTGCACAAACGCACATACATCAAGAAAGCAGTACATTATATCAAAGGGTATATAGTCACATAACTGAGTTCAAGAGGCCAGTGGTGGGTCACGGAATACTTCCTTCCTGAGGGCAGCAGCTGATATTCAGTAAAAAGTGCGTGAGTACGATCACCCAGAATGCACTCTGTCTTCTGGGTTGTCCTCACTCTGCACAGCAGGGAAAGATCACTTAGCTTTACAGCTGCAGTTTCACTGCACAGTTTAACAATGTGTTCCAACTTCTGTTTGTTCTTAGGACTAAAAAAAAAGAAAATACAAGCAAAAGTTAAAATAGACTCCAAAGTAAATCTGCTGGTGAGCTGGAAATTTGAAGCACTGAAGAAATTTACAGCACACTAGAGAGTGTTTGATGGTTTTGGTGACTACATTTAGGGACGCATTCACGGTTCTTGAGATTTTTTTGGGTTGACAGACCTTCATTTCTTAAAGTAATGATGAACTGTCTTTTCTCTTTACTTAACTGGGGGTTTCAGGCTACAATATGGATTTGTACAGTAGTTGTAGTAGCACTAATAGGACTTTTTAAAGATGTTTTTGGGCCTCTTGGCCTTTATTAATAGGGATGGTGGAGAGGGACTGGAGGCATGGGAGGAGACAGTGGGGTGTGGCATGCAGTGGAGGGCCACGAGACAGACCTGACTTTGGCAGGAAATGGCACAAACTGTCTTATAAAGAGGCAGCCCCGTGGACTGAAAAATTGTTCTGAGTGACTACCTCACGAATCAAATGAGATAATGAAAACCTGTCATGAAAACTAAATGTGGCTACTTTGGACAATCTAAAATGCTCTGGGTTGTTTAACACTTTTTTTGTTTATGACATAATTCCATACGTGTTCAAAACGTTTGGATACTATGCCCTGGTTGACTGAGAACCTCCATAGACTTCCATACGTGTTCTTTCATATATTCAATGTCTTCAGTATTAATGTCAGATGTTGAAAATAATAAAAACAAAGAAAAAACACTGCAGTCCAAAGTAAGTTAGTGTGTCCAAAGTAAAGGCCAGAGGCAGTGTTAACATCAACCAGCAGAGGGCAGCATTACGTCAGTGTCTGGTCTGCGTCACCCAAGAAGAAAAAGAAGACTCGTGGGTAAACATGTCTGCGACCTGACTTTGCTTCACCTCATCCTAACAACTGTGGACATTATTTTTTGTTTAAATTGTTTTCCTGAAAATGTCGGAACACAGGCAGAAGGACGTTTCCCCTGGGAAGGCGCTCACGAGAACAGCAATTGCTGAAATGTTATCAAATAACTTTGAGAGACTGCCTGACATTGATCAGAAAATCTTCCTGTATGGACCCGTGTATTTCGCGGGAAACGCCGGGCTGGCAGGGCTCATCTCCAACAGCTTGTACCGCCGGGCTCTGAATGTCAGACCCGCGCCATTGGCCTCGGGTCTGCCCATGGCCGTGCTGCCCTTCCTCACCACCGTAGCCCTGTACAACGCCGCCGTGTCCTCCCCGCTCCTGTCCGGGGACCTCAACTGCCCTACGTGTGCTGTTCTGCGAGGCGCCCTTGTCGGGGTGGTGGGTGGAGGGGTGTACCCCATCCTCCTGGCCTTACCTGTGAATATCGGCCTCGCCTCCAGGTACAACACAGCTCCCATGCCTGAAAAGGGCAACCAGCTCCGGTTCTGGGTGGAGCTGTCTAAACCAATCCTGAGGAAGATGAGGGTGGTGCTGGTACTGCAGGCCTTCTTCGGGACCTACCTGGGCTCCAGACACTTCGAGACATACACCAAATTGGTCCAGATCACATTTGGGGCTAAAGCTGAGGAGCTGAAAGACTGAAATAAACGTACTCTTTTGCATTTCTGTTGCACTAAACTTTCACATCAGATGTACATGTGCTTTTTGACAGTAAATAAATGTGCTATTGTAATAATACTGGTTTTGTTTGATTGTTGCGGGGATATTTTATTCAGGAATCTCTGGATCCTGTTAGAAACATGAGTGTTGTTGATGCATCACTTTGGACCCTTTCTGCATAAGTTTGTGAAGGGAAGAAAAATGAACAAGATGATCAAGAAAATTAACCAGTAGGAACGAACTGAATTTAAAAAAATCAGTAACATGCAGCAAAAGGAGCAAAAATTACTATAAAATATGCAATAAAATGAATAGAATTGAACAAAAAGGATCAAAATAATCACGGAAGTAAAAAAAATCTTCAAACAAAAAATGAACAAAACTGTCATTTACATAAAGTTACAAAAAATCTAATGATGGAAAAAATATCTAAACTTTTATTGGGGAGACCACATCCTCTCCTTACGCCACTAACTTTCTGCCTCTGATGTATTTTGGGTGAGCTTGGGACTGCAACAATGAAGCATGTTTCATGAAGACCGAACCATCCATCCATTTTCTACAAAGAGAGTGGATATACTTATTTTGTTTTATACTTTTACAAATGGATGAAACTACAAAATGTGCCATCAAACTGGACAACCAGAGGTCGCTGACCCTTGGAACCCTAGGTCATACTCACCTTGTCATATATTTTAGTATGTGCCGACATTTCTTAGGACATAGATTCACATTTGTATGGTTGATTGTTTTGCAATTACTTGTGGTGCAGTGGTATGACTATGGACAGGTCATGTATAATTCCAAAATCTGAAGTTACAATGTTCAAAACTGAGGTCGAGAGCATCCATCAAATATGTTTGATTTAGAAATAAAGTAGGCTGTCAGCTCCAGATCAGGAAGTGTCTGATCATAGTGACAGATATTGTTATGCCATGTATTTTTTTTCTTTTTCTTTTTAGAGCAATGACTACCTTCATTTAAGAAAAAAATTGCAAACATATCAAGTGTCCTATTTCAGTGAAGAAAAATCCTTTCAGACAAAGTGACTCTATAGTAGTAAGTTACAATAGGTGTGCAGCTTTTTCACTGTCTTCTTCTTCACTGTAAAGGAGATAATTATCATTATTTAAGAATGGACTGTATTATGATGTGCCTGCTGTATAATTTATTCTAATGAATCTCAAAACAAAATATTAAAATGTGACTATAAATTGCTGAATTATACATTTGCAAAATTAGTGAATTTGTGTGCTGTTTTAACACTGCTTAAAATGCTAGCCTTTCCTCATTATCTTCATTTTAAGCTACAGTGCTGTGAAAAAGCATTTGGCCCCTCCACCATTTCTTAGTTTTTTTGTGTATTTGTCTCATTTAAATGTTTCAGGTGAAACAATGAATTTGAATGTTAGACAAACATAAATTACATAAATACAAAATGCCTTAAGTCATGTCATTTATCTAAAAGCTAACCAAACCTACCTTATCCTCTGTGAAAAAGCACCCCACCATCATAAATTAACTGTGATTAACTAGTTGTTTTTTTTTTTGGAAAGCTCAATTCATTTTCACCAGCTACACCCACGCCTGATTACTGCTGGACCTGCTGAATCAAGTAATCACTTAAATAGAATTGGTCAGACAAAGTGAAGTCCTCGTCTCAAAAAGAACTAAAGAACTGCAGGCCTGGCTTACCTCAGTTTAGTGTTCATGATTCAATAATTAGAAAGGAGCACTGTAAAACTAACACAGCATTTCATAAAAGAACGTCATACCAACAGTCAAATATGGCGGTGGTATGTGATGGTTAGGGGTTGCTTCAGGGTCATCAACATTGTGGACATCAATGCATGGTGAGTTTTGGGTATAAAGGCAGCTTAGTCGTCTCTTTCTTTAAGTACTTGTGTGTGTTGCTGATGTACACATGACTGTTTCATGTTGTGGATGGTTCTCTGAAAATAAAGAATGCATCTGTTGTAATCAAAGCCTGAATGTTGTGTCTCCATCATGCCACAGCATGCCTGATGATGGAATTTCTAGGTTTAGGGGACAAATACTTTTTCACATAGTGCTACATAGGTCTGCTTTTCCCTAAATGAATTAAATCATCATTTAAAAACTCAATTTGTCTAATGTTAAAAATTTTTTAATGATCTGAAACATTTAAGTGTGACAAATGCAACAAATAAATAAACTCAGAAAACAGGAAGGGGTAAAGTTTTCCACAGCACTGCATGCACTCGTACTTACATTTCACCCTTGTTGTGGCTCCAGATAAAACCATGAACTAAATTAAACACTTAGTTGCAGACAATTTTATTGAAGGCTTTTCAGGAACCAGTCACAAGTTTTGCAGTGATGTTGAGCGATATGGTCTAAATCTTCACAGCAACAGAAAATATAACAAACTCCAGTTCTCGAGCGGCCAATGGCGCCGGCCGTGTGAGCAAAAGTTCAAAGATGGACTTGGCAGTGCAGTGACACCAAGAGTTGAACCAATGCCTTGTGGGCGATTGTCATATAAAACATGTTAAACACAGGCAATGTTGTATTAAAATGTCATCACCTTAAGCAACAGGTTTGATGTCACATCTCTGGCTTCTGTAGATTTAACTTATCTGGGAAACATGTTACAGAGAAAGCAAGTTTATTGATGACAAATAAGAGGGAGGGAATTAAAGTCAGTCTGTTATTGAGAGGGAAAGGTGCTTCTTGAGAGAAAACACTGACATCAATTATAGCAAACTGAAGAGTTTTTAAAAAGCCTATAATTACACAGTTACTGCTCCCCTTTAACCTAAACCCCCGATTCCCACCCCTCTACCCTTAAAAATGCTTTCTGAATCACATCAAAACTGCCATAAACAAAGCTCAGTGACAATCCCACAAAACAATAAACAACACTTTTCAAGTCGGAGGAACCTGAATGGTCATGATACTCAGAGATGCATATGGCACAAGATTCCCTCTCTGTCAGTACAGTCCTTCCACAGAATACAACAACGCATCATCACCACAAAGTCTGTGTCTCTACAAGGTGGATACTCTTAATGCCCCTTTGAAACACCTGCCTTAGCATGCCATTTGACTTCATATTCACTAAAAGGAAAAAGTACAATAAAAACTATACATCTGTCAGCACAGAAATCTCCATAAATATATAAGACAACTGAACGTCAGTCAGAGAAAAACTTCCTGAAGAGCAGAAAGATGAGGGGTAAATGTCGCCTGTACACACTTGACACCGCGCTTCCACTGGGACTGTTAAGCTATGCAGCCGTTTTCTTGCATTAATGGCACAATACATTTAAAAGGAGTAAACACTTTAAAATAAAACAGTTGTATTCCCCCCACTTTCCCAAAATAAAATACAATAAATAATCAAATAAAAAACCCATTGACCTACCTCAGTCATTCTCATGCAAAACAAAGACGATCTGGACAAACATGAACACGCATGCATCAAGTACCCATGAGATGAACTGGTAAAATGCTGAAGGCGTCTTTCCAGCTACACACCTTTACTTCAGTAGGACTAGAAAATTTGAGCTGATATGGGCTAGCCAGCGCCCGTTCACATCAATATTAGTTCATTACAGTATACAGGTAAGGAAAAAAAAGAAAACCCTAGACAAAAGAGGAAAAGAGAAACAGATAGATCATTAAGGAGCAAATACAAAACAACAATAGTATCAGTAAGAATTCCATGTTATAAAGTGGTTTGCCCTGTAACTGTACTCTCTATAGTAGTAAACATGTCTTCACAGAGTAAACACACATGAAGGGAATGGAGGGATGGGGGGTGCGGGTGGAGAAGCTGTAGCTCTCTTTAAAATACTGCACCTCATCACTGAAGTTTAATAAGCTGCACAGGCATCACGCTCCAGCTTTTATAGCTTAACTTATTCTCATTTTCAATCCTTTTTTTCCCTTTTCATTTTTTATTCTCTTCTTGATGAATCCTGTTCATCGTGTTTCTTCTATCGCCGTTTCATCACTTTAAAAAAACGAACAAACAAACAAAGAAAAAACACCTAAGTACCAGCTAGGCTCCTTCACAGTTCATTTTAGTGCAACGAGAACACACACACTCCCTCGCTGGTGAGAGGGTTCGCTGCCGTCAGCGCCTCATGTCTTTCCCAAAACGTTGGCCCTGAAATGAGAAAAGGACACATCAACTTCGATGGGATGAACAGTCAAAAATATCTGTTAGTAATTATGACACAGCAAGAAAAGGAGGAAAGTCAGAATACAAATCATAATTAAAATACATTATATAATACTGTAAAAAAAGTTAATATTGTGAGAATAAAGAATATTTAAATAGTTAATGATATGAGAATAAGGTTGTTGCACTAAATTATAAGCAGAAAGTCAGATTGTTCGTGGAAAATATATATATTAAAATATAAAATATAATATTACAAGAAAAAAACAGTCCTAATATTGCAAAAAAAGGTTGTAGTACTATGGTGATACAATTATAACAGTACAAGATTAGAATAGTATAGTCATAATATTAAAACAGTCATAGTATTATTGGAATAAGCTCAAGATATTACAAGAATCAAATTGTAAAAGTGCAAAAATACAGTCATAATACTAAGGAACAACTATGAAAATAAAAAGATTCAATTTTATCTATATGACACTTCATAATAAAATCTAGGTAAAATTTTTGAAAAGGGAACAAATTACTCCTTAATTCTTTTTAACGATAACCCCTAACCCTAATATAGAACTAGTACACGACAATAAGATACTAGTACTGTACAATATTGTGTTTATAACTTTGTGTCTTCCATGTAGTCATATCCGCCTTGGTTCTGCTGGAGCTTTTTTTCTTTAAAGGAAGCCCCCCCCTCCCCGTTACCCTAAGCTTGCTCTGGGAGGTTCTGTTGGGTTTGCTCTCCGCACAGTCTTTGAAGCTTTGGCCTTAATTGGCAAAGCATCTAGAAATACTCTTGGATTATGATCTTGATAGAAATTATGTTTGTAGATACAGAAATAATAGAATAGAAATGAAAAACATTAGTGTTCTTCATTATATCAGTTGTGTGTTATCCAGTTATCGCTTGAATGTTAATTATTTGTGGTTATTGTTGTAAATTCTGTTAACTTGTAATTAGACATGTACTGACTTTGCATTTTACTTTTAGGTTGACTAGGAACATCTGTCCAGGGACTAACTAATGTTAATTAATGTGCATTGTCCCTGTTTACTAAGCCAATAAATAAATAAATCAATCCCAAAACAGGCAGCAACCATGGTTCCAGACTGAATGTTTGGTCTCTTTAGATGTTAAGCTTTTTTCTTATAAATACACATTTTTTCTTGTGATGTTGTGACTTTTTTCCCCTCAAACTATCTGATGTTTTTATTCCTCCGTGTTGCTCTGATGTACTTTCTGTTAAAATTCTTACCTGAGTGCTTTCCATCTGTCCTTCTCTACCTGGTTTTCTGGACTCTCGCTCTCGTAGGATGCAAGGTAGAGTCCTAGGGCATGATGGGAAAAGCCGGACAGAGAAAAGATGACAGGTGAGTAGGATCAAACACAACCTGCTGAAACAGTAAAGTGAAAATGCGGCCTCAGATGCTCACCGTCCTCGCTGAAGATGGGAGCAGTGTGGAGGTAGTGTAGGATGGCCCGATCCTCCTCAAATGGACACTCCACCTGTTTCCACGTCATGAACTCCCCAACCTGCCGAGCCAGCTCCATAAATTTCTGTCAAACAATGTCACACTTGGTAAATGCGGTTCGGGAGGGTAAATAAGGCAGGTAGGAGAAAAAAGTGAGTCTCACCTCAAAGTTGACGTGGCCGTTGGGCAGCCGATTGGCGCATCCTTCATTCAGGAAGTAAATATCTTTGATGAGCAGACTGAAGAAGGGAATCACGATCTGAAGAGAATATGGAGAACGATGCAAGGTTTATTGAAGGGAAGATAACATGAATGACTGGATGAGTGCCAACAGGAGGAATAGGACTAATGCAGTGCTGAGCTCTACCTTTTCTCTGTTGCTGTTGGCAGTCTGAGAGCGATGCGCAGCCCCCCTCAGGGCAGTTCTGTAGTTGTAAAAGTTTCCTGTCGGATCCATCTGATGCTGTCAAAACAAGCAGCAACAAGCAATACGCTGTCAGCTTCAGGTCATTTCCTGCCTCATACTTCTATGTCAGTAAATAGTCGGAGTGCGTTTACCTCCAGAATGAAGAATTTGGCAGTCTTGGCTTTGCCCCAAGTCTTCTTCAGCCGTGACACGGGACTCATGTTCATACCAGCTATGGAAGGAAACAGATTTGACGATCAATGCAAAGTCTGTCAGATAAACTATCATATCCTCAAATATTGCACCATTATAGACTTACAGATGATGGCCATGAGGGAGTTGAAATTTCCAATGTTGAAACACTCTCTGGCTACATCAATAAAAAACTCAATGACCTGGGCTCTTTGCTTCTTTTTGGCA
>JAQQAE010001491.1:0-25300 GCA_029823295.1 Pseudamia nigra
TGGTACAGTATCACCAGCGATTTCCTTCTCTTTGATCCAAAGCAGCAGTTCTCCATAACACAAGCTAACAGCTGTTAACCACTAGCATCTGTTAGCTTGGCTAACGGCTATTAGCTTCCGGGTCTTTCACGTCCGAGACCCGGAAGTGACTATAGGCTAGCGCTATTAGCCGTTAGCCTGTGTTAGCTATTGTTGGCTAACAATTGTTAGCTTTGCTGAGACCCAAAAGTGACTATTCGTTACCCGATTAATTTTCGTGATCAGAGTGAAATTTTTTGCAGTTTTTTTTTCTTCGGTATCCGAATTTTTCGTTGTCAGAAGAGTTTGTTGTCTGAGATACCACTGTAGTAAGAAACTTTATCAAAATGATGACTTTGTATAAGAAACTAAAGGGTCAGTTTTACTAAAGCACTGCCGACTAGTGAGGTTGCAATCTGGAAAAAAAAACACAAATGATCTAAAAACATTAAATAATGAGCAGTCATTTCACGTTAGTAATATCTTCCCCTTTACCTAGACAAAGGGTCTGCAACCGGCAGCTCTAGGGCCACATGCTTTGTGGAAGTAACACATTACAGTAAATCAAAATGAGCACTAAGTCAACAAAAAGAAAAAAAATTAACTGCATGGTGATCAACAATTAGGAAAAAATTATCCAGAAAATGAGCTAGAATAAACAATATAATAAATGATCAAAAAAGGAAAAATTAAGAAAATGAACAACAATGGGGGGGGAGGGTAAAATCTTGCAAGATTAAGAAAAATCTGAGCAAAATAATAAGGAAAATACAACCAAAAAAATCACAAATATGAATAAAATACTACCGTACATCAACTGAATGACAATGAATTAAAAAAATGAACAAAATATTGAAGAAAATTAACAAAATAAAATATGATTGGACTAACTGATGAAAATAATCCAGAAAATGAATCAAAATTCTCAAAAATGAATCAAATAATGTAATAAATGAACAAAATAAAATTACCCAAATATTCTGCAAAATGAACAAATGGATAAACAAAATGTATTAAAATGAACAAAGAAAAATATAACTATAATGTATAAATAATATAACAAAACTGGTGTTGTCAGATATATACAGTATGTCATGTGATGCGTAAGGGTTGGAATCAGTTGTGGTTCTTTTTTTACTTTCTGTCATGACACCTCTTTAGTAATTCTTGATGGTAATTTAATGTTGAACAATGTTGCTAATGTATTGATCAGCATTTTTTTTTTTTTTTTTTAAACATCACAGCAGCTTAAATTGCCTTCCGCAACACCTATTCTTACCTACATCAGACTAACATGACTATTACTCACAGTTAGTTTTCTTCCTTTGCAGAGGAAACAAAAGAGAATGATGTGATTGTTCGTGTCTTTCTTCAGGCACGGCACAGCCTCCCATGATTCATACAGTGAAGATATGTACAGGACCTTGTTAGAGAACTATCAGCACCTGCAGCAGGAGATGACCTCTGTAGCTACTGAATGGCAGGAGTGTGAGAAAAGGATTGACGACTATGTAGATGAACAGGTACGCATGCCCAAGACAAAGCAAATGCCCTTATAACCCACATGTACATAAGTAACATATGACAGAGGTATAATTGTAATGTATGTGTGTGCTTTGTTGGTTCTTTTGCAGCTGCTTTTTAAGGTGGACGGTCAGAGTGTTACCAACCAAAGAACAGAGCCACACAAGTCCTTGGTTAGCAAAAATGTAAGATGTTTTAAAATTATGTGAGATTATAGCCAGAGCTCCAGTCCCATTGGCAGGTTGATGTCAAACACATCATAAAGAATAATACGGGTGGGAAAACAAACAACAAATGGCCAAGCAGACAACACAGCAAGCCATAACACACCTACAGTAATAGGGCGGGGTATTAACCCATTAACATTAATACATTTTGGAATAAGGCTGTAACGTAAAAAATTGTGGATGCACTGTAATTAAACTATAGGCGCTGTCTACGATGTTTGTCAACTAGCTAGTAGTGGATTGTGTGTGACGAACCGATATAAATGATTAAACAAGCAACCTGCCAGTCACCACGGCTTATGACATCACAGCTAAGCCAGTATATCTGTTCTTTTTTCCCCCCACCAGATGTGGAGGGAATCTGAAATGCAGGCTGTCTCTTCTCGGTCATCCTATGTTGGATAAGCTACAGTTGCTAGCTCCATAGTAGCTATTGCTATGATTGCTTTCAACCCGGAGTGAGTGCATGAGCTTCTAAACCTATGAGGTCGTAAGCCGTGTTGCCTGGCAGGTTGTCTAATTATTTGCAAGGCACCGCAAGAAATGATCAGCTAAGAGCTAGATTTCCAACATCGTAGATGAAGTGAACAAAATAAGCAGTAAATTATGAAATCAGAGACTGCACATACATTTGGGCCTGGGTGTCTTTATGATGATCTCATCTTGTTGCATTTTTAACACAATTTTTAGTGTATTATATCTGCTTATTTTTCTTATTGCATCAATTATTTTTTTCATGTTTTACATAGTTTTGTATTTTGTGTCATTTATTATTTATGCCATATTTGTCTTTTATGTCATTTTTACCCCTTAGTCTAGATGATGGGGGCTATTGTTGTCACGGCACCTAGGAAGGTGGGCAGTGTCAACACCTATCTTGTGAATGTGATAACTCGAAGGAAATCATGTTCCAACCAGACAAACTGCATTGAAGTCAACTGCCAGAAGAAAGGACCAGTTAGCAACTACAAAATTGTCAATCTCTGAAGAGATTGCATGAGATCACTGAGTCAAAATACAGTGGTACCTCAGACAAAGAGCTCTTCTGACAACGAGAAATTTGTATACCAAGGAAAAAAACTGCAAAAAATTTACCTCTGACAACGAGAATTCATTGGTAAATGAATAGCCAGCTGTGAGCCAAGCTAACACAGGCTAACAGCTAATAGCGTTAGCCTGTAGTCACTTCCGGGTCTCGGACGTGAAAGACCCGGAAGCTAGTAGCCGTTAGCCAAGCTAACAGAGGCTAGCGGCTAACAGCCATTAGCTTGTGTTATGGAGAGCTTGTGTTATGGCGAACTGCTGCTTATCGAGAAGATACTGTACTATCATTGAAGCCATTGGCCAGTGTCCCGCTCCCGGCCACGTCGGGCCGTGGCGTCGGACACGGTCGGGCCGCGTTGAGGTATGTGAGGTACCACTGTAGTTAAACTTGCTGGAAAAGTGCAAGAGTTAAATGAACTATTCAGTGGAGTAGTGATCAAAGGATCAAAGCACTGTTGTTGTCATGGTAACCACACATTCCGTTAGAGTTCTCATTCATTTCCTATGGGAACAAATTGTCAAAAAAGGTTGATATTTTAAAATTTATAAAGGTTAGAATTATGAAGAGCAATATCAGAGATGTCCCGAATAAGATGAAACGTACGAAGTTTGAATGGTTTAAATCGGACAAAAACGTAGTAGTCGTCGCACAACAAAAAACGTACAGAAGTGGAGGAAGAAGACGAATACTAGAAAATGTGCAATTTCTGAAGAAATTGCATGGCATTTGCGGACTGAAAATAGCTGAACTTGCTTGACAAGGTTCCATTCATCTGAGGATGAGTGGAACATCAAAGCATCAAAGGCAGTGCCACGTTGGCATTCCAGTCACAAATATTCTGTTTCAGTTCTGTGGGAGTTTCAGTGGTGCCAAAAAGGGGCATAATAATAATAATAATAATAATGATAATAATAAAAAGTGAGAAGGACAATACTAATTAAAGATGGAAGACAACAATGGTGAGATTGCTTCATGATTCGGCAATCCAACTAAGTATACTGCCACAAGGCTGAGGGGTACCACTGGCAGGCACCACTATTTTTCTCTGTTGTGATTTTTTTTTTTTTTAATTTCATGGTTTTTATGTTTTATGTTTATTTTCATCATCTTGTTTCCACTTGTACAAATAACAGCTGATGGCCACGTTTTTATGGCGCTGGAATTTTTTTTGCTCAGTTTCTCCACTCACTTATGATCCTTTTTTCCTGTCTCCCTTTTTCTAGACTTTAAAGACTAAGCAGCGAATGCTCAAGGAGGACTGGGAATTTTTTAAGCAGAGAAGATTTATAGAAGAACAGGTACAAAGACTACAGGAATATGCCGACATGGTGGCTGGTTTAAAATGTATATTTCCCTGAGTCACCATATGTAATTTGTTGTCTTTTTATAGTTTCCTAACAGTAAGAAATCCCCTCCTGGAGATAACAACTTCACAGACACAATGAGAATGCTCTCGTCTCGCCTGAGTATTCCTGACTGTCCAAACTGCAATTATCGAAGGAGGTGAGTTTCTATCGGTCCCATCTGAGATTTACTGAGACACGGGGATTTCCTTAAGAATATGTAGTAGCTAAAATGTGGTTGTTCGTAGCAAAGTCTAAAACCTCAGTTTTGTCTTTTATAGTAATTTCTTCCATAATTTCTATTTTGTTTACAAATTAGTTAGTTGTTGTTTATATAGTGAGTATTTTGTTCATATTTGGGCCATTGTGTAAATGTTTTATTACTTTTTTTTTGTTAATTTTGATTATTTCTTGATTTTGTTGGCCTTTGTTTTTGTTTTGTTAATTTTTGTTAAATCTGTTAATTTTGATCACTTATCATTCATTTTGTCTATTTCATTATTTTACTGTGTATTTTGCTGATTTGGATGAAAACAACATTAAATCAAAATCTTATATTTAATTTAATATTTCGGTCTTCATTTCACATATTTTTATTAACATTTAAACTGCCACTGGATTAGGTGCACAAATATAGTGCACAAATATCTAATCATGAAATCACATGGCAACAGCTCAGTGCATTTATTCATGTAGAGTCAGTCAAGACGACATGCCTCAAAGTTCAACCCAAGCATGAGAATGGGGAAGTAAGGTGATTAAGTGACTTTGAACATGGCACAGTTGATGGTGCCAGGTGGGTTGATCTAATGGGATTTCCACACACCACCCACTCTGTAGTTTAAAAAAAATTCTGCAGAAGAGAAAATTTCCAGTGAGCAACAGTTCTCTGGATGAAATTACCTTGCTGATGCCAGAGGTCCTCTCTTTTCAAAAGGTGCACGTGTGATGACTGCAGTCTGTCCCACATCCTGACATGTGGCATCATGGACTCACCCATCGCTGAGGACCTCCATATCAAGCTGCCACTGCAGGGTGAACCTCCTCACGACTACCTGGCCGAGGTTCACCCTCCCAGCCTTTCTTCTGACAGCTCAGCATCTGGTTCCAACTCCAGTTCTCCCATCACCATTCAGCAGCACCCAAGACTCATTCTCCCTGAAGGGGATACAAACACATTGTAAGAACCAAACGATGTCCCATTTGCATTCATGGTTTCGGGCCAATTAGCCAGGGGTTAAGGGTGATGTAAACTCAAGGCAAAAGGTATTTTCAGTTTTTTCTTGCAGTGTTCTTAGGATTCTGCAAAAACTACTCAGGAAGTCACACATGCCATATTTAGTCCTTTCCTAAAACTATATCAGACTAGCAATGCTCCTACTTTAGCTGATTTACATTCTTATATAATTTGAAAATTTGGTAAGAATTGCAAGAATTTCATACAGTTATTTTAGCTATTCTCTGATGTACAGCATTTTGGTCAACTCTGTTGCTTTTAAATATAATATACAAATAAACTTGACATGACTTGATACTTTTGTTGGCAGACAATTCAGTTCATTCTGATAGTCAGTTTGTGCTTCTGCACAAAGCATTGGTCATGACTTTTTTTTTACTATGTCAGAGAATATTCAGTAGTTAAATTTTAAAATGTACTAAGTGTGATTAAGAGTAGATCTTATTCCCAGGAGTATTTTCTTTTGTAAATTTAGAACTTTAACCTTGGAACTTTTTGTTGTTTTACAACCCAAACTGTCCCTCATTCACCAAGCCAATCCAACTTTATTTATAAAGCACTCGAAATAACCATCTGGCCTAAAGTGCTGTACAGAGAAATAAAATGCACATCTCTCTCAGGACTGAGATAAAGTTAAATATAAAATCTAAATAAAACAAGTTAAATACATAAATCCTTATAAAAATAAGAATAAAATCAATCAATGATCAAAGATCAAGTCACTCAAAAGCCAATGTCCCCAATGTTTCTAAAAACCCAAGAAAAAATTTTTAATGAAATGTACAAAAACCAAGTAAAAAAGATGTAAGACCCTTTAAATAAAAATAATTTTAAAGGGCTTCTAAAAAAATTATTTAGGCCCACACAGTTTTCGTCTGTATCACTGATTATAATTGAACGGGTTTTACCGATTACAGTCATTTCTTACTTTCATTTTCACCTGATTCTCATGTCTTGCTTTTTGTAGCATTAGCGATGATGACGAAGTGCCTCCGTTGTCCAGTAAGTTTGGTGACATCTACCCTGTGAGTGGTTATGAAGACAGCGGTTCGGTGACGGCTGCTGTGAACGGGCTTCACAGTGACATCAACGGGGAAGGAGAAAATGCAACTCTAAAAGCGGGCGTAAGTTCTTAGCCGAGGCTAGTTTTGAATTTCCCTGCTGAGTTTCGGGATGATGACATCATTCGTTATGAGTGAGATAATTCAGGAAATGTTTTCTCTGCTGGCCCTAATCTTTGCTTTCTTTTTCACATTTCTCCTTCAGTCCCCTCACATTACCAGCAGCAGCAGTTCATCAGAGGGGGATGAGGAAGAAGCTGATGGTGAGGTCGGTGGGGAGTCCCCGGGGCAACATGAGCTTTCATCAGTAAAGATGAACAGCCCTCCACCATCATACAACCACCAACAGGTATTGCCACATTTTTGTTTTATGTGTGACAATGGTGAGGGATCATAGATCAGTCTGCATGTGCACCAAAAGCTCTTGCGCATATCAACAGAGAACCACTGAGGAGGCAAATGGTTCGGTCCCACCCACACAGAACAAGTTGAGGCTATAAAAGAGTTTGTTTGAATTTTTTTACTGGTATCTAAGAACAGGTTGCCTCCTGTCTGTGTTGATATGATGGAAGTCATTTCCACCAGTAAACTGAAGCCATCGTTCCTCAGCTGAAAGAGCCATCCTGCAGCTTGTGCTGCTGTGTCACCCTGCTCTTTTAAAACATTACCATCCATCCATCTTCTACTGCTCTTCTGGGAGGTCGGGTCCCGGGGGCAGCAGCTTGAGCAGGGAAGTCAGACTTTTCTCTCCCCAGCTACTTCATTCAGCTCGTCTGGGGGAATTCCGAGGCATTCCCAGGCCAGCCGTGAGACATAGTCCCTCCAGCGTGTCCTGGGTCTTCCCCGGGGCCTCCTCCCAGTGGGACATGCCTGGAAAACGTGGATCTTGTCCTTTCGGTCATAACCCAAAGCTCATGACCATAGCTGAAGAGAGCACTTCAATGGTTTTAAGCCAACCCATCTGAAAATGTGGCTTCTATCTTAGGTGGTACCCCTTCAAAGTACTGCCTCAAAAATGAGTTACAACAAACTGAAAACTCTGCCAGCTATTTAAGTAGAATTTTTTAATGTACTAAGAACTATGCAAATATTTTAGATGGAAGTTAAGAACAAGTATAAACTCTGTGAAATCTTACAGAGAGAAGCCAAAACTCCCTAGAGGCTACAAAGATGACCTTTAAACATGCTTGTATTTTGTTATTTAATCTTTTTTTTTTTTCTTTTTTTTGTAACTGACCCAGGACAGTTCTGTATATTAACATGTACCAGTAAATTTTGCAGCGGGTGTATAATGATGGCCAATTCAGAGAAGAATGTAGAGTGCAGTGGTGTGTTCAGAAGGGAGCATTTATTACAAGCCAGATGGCAAAATGGTAGAGGACATTGAGCTTTCACAGCAAGCCCTTGCATGCCAATCTGTACATGACATCACTGTAATCAAAGAGGGAAGGATGGTCATTTGAACCACTGTTAGTCTAGCAGAAGAAGTGAGAGAGAGCAGCACATTCTATGAAGGAAGCCAATTTTTGATTTAACCTTGGACTGCAGTCTGTCTATGTGGATTGAAAAGGTTCCCAGATATTTATACTCAATAACCTTGTTTGGAGGTGTCCCATCAAGGGTGGAGATAATGGGGGGTGTGACGGCACATAGCCCTTCTTACCAAACCATGTGACATTGGTTTTAGAGATGTTTAACTGAAGATGTAATCTGGAGAGGGCCTGCTGGAGTCTGTTGTAAATAAGCTGAAGTTGATGACAAACTACAGGGGAAGGGCAGTGTCGTCAGTGTAGAGACGGATGAAATGCCGTACAGAGTTTGCTATATTATTAATGTAGGTGGAGAAAAGGGTGGGTCAAGTATCAATCCCTGCGGGACACCTTTAGTCACTCTTTCAGTGACATGGAGGGGCTGAGGGAGAAATTGCGTTGTTTTCAGAAGTGATGTCATTTAGGACTTTGAGGGTTGCAGTTGTATTACTCACAGGCCTTTGACCCAGAGTGAGACACTGACAATGTTTTCAGTTATTTTTAGTCTCTTTAGTTGTTTTTTTTAATTTGGCTGTTTGTTTATTTATTTATTTATTTTATTTACTGTGAAGCCCCTGCTGTTTTTTTTTTTAAATCTGTCTACTGTCTTGGTTTTTATATCTGGCGTGTGTTTGTCTTTTATGTCTGTTTCAGTGTACAGCACTTTGGTCAGCCATGCTGTTGTTTTTAAAGTGCTCTATATATAAAGATTTTATGGTATGGTATGGTACTCCCATGGCCAGTTCTAAAAGCTGAATGAACACTAGATAAAATGTTATAGGCTGCCAAATAAACAGTATGTTGACAATTGCAAAAATCAAAATCTAAAACTCGTATAGAACATAAAAAAGCGTGATGAGGACAAATATAATGCCCAACTAAAGCATCAGCAGTGCAGCTGTTTTCACAAATGTAATACCACTTTATTATATGTAGCTGAGAGACTCACTGAAATCCAACTCTCTTGTCATTGAGAGTGGTTCCACTACAGCTCTGCTTAGATCTAATCAAACTCCTGGCCAGATGTTACATCATTTCAAAAGGTATAACCTCATAGTGCATTTCATAGAATTCAGACGCAACACAGGCAGTAGTTTTGCAGCAGCAAGTCATCACTGAAATAAGAAGGTAGGAGAAACACTGGTTGGTTTGTTTGTTTGTTTGTTTGTGTGAACCCAAAATAACACATGAAGACACCAGCTGCAGAGTTTCTCTTTTTGCCAGGGATCTGTTTCAGGGTTTCGTTTCCTTGTTGGAGAGAACTGTAGGATGACAAGAAAACATGAACATTTGGTACATGTGGCTGACATTTAAATAGAATGGGACTTTATAACACTTTCTTAGGGGGTAAAATCAGTTTTGGCTTCAAACGGACGCTTTCACATAGGTTTCCGCAAAACCAAATGAGGCTCACTGTTCTCCTGATGTTCCTGAAATACTCCTATCACACATCCATACAGGACATTCAGCCTCGAATCACCACACAGTCTCCCTGATTTTGTAGCACTTTTCTACCTCATGTAGAGGGTGCAGTTTGACTCAGAATGAGGGTTAAGGCACGCTTTAAAACTGCACTTAGTTTGATGGGTTTATAAGATGCCACACTGCTGAGTTGCAGCAGTTCCACAAAATTTCACTACACGAGGTTTCTCTTACATTTGGTACATTTGTCAGATTCAAATGGTGGAACCTAATAAAATGTTACTTTTACTCAGCTATTTTAATACAGCTGAATGGAGACACTTCTCACCCTCAGTGACAACAATTCTTGTCAAGATCAAACAGAAATCATATATTTAATTTCTAGATTCAGTAGATAAATATGTTGTGTACTTGGGAACAAAAATGTATTTATTCTCTACAATAGTAGCTATGTTTTTTGTTGTTAATTAATCCACACATTGTGTTTTATTGTCTTTAAATATAAAAGCTGACTGGGATAAAAATGGAGAGTTCACTTATTTTGTTAATTTTGATTGGAATAAACGTTAAATTTCCAAAATGTCTGTGAAGGCGCTCAGTCATCATCACAGTATCCAAGGCGTGTGATTTTCCTCTGTCGACTGGACTGGATTTTTGGATTGAAGAGGTTTCGCTACCTATCCAGGAAGCTTCTTCAGCTCTAACTGGTCTTATGCAGGCATCCAAAATTTATACTCTGTGGCTCAGGACATTTTGTAAATTTGCAGAATGCACCAAAAATAGTGAAAACAGTCAACAAAATTGAATGAAAAGAACAAAATGATCAACAAAACAAACAATAATTTAAAAAAATGATTGACAACATGAATTACCAAAAGAAAGAAAAATTAACAAAAATGTTAACTAAATAAAAAACAAATTACCATTCCACTAAAAAGGGCTCCATCTGGGGTTTGACTGTATGTTTAAGAACTACTAAAGATGTTGATCACATTAAGAGTCTTATGATGTAGACGGGGCTTCATCCAGGTCTGATCAAATCAACATGTTTGTGGCCTTTTGTCACCACCTCAGGTTGAACAGGTCCAGCATGCCTGCGAGTGCCACGTGTGCAATCAGGACCCTTGCTCATCCTCGCTGGGCCCCGCGACGTGCTTGCCCCCCAGTCGCCTCCATGCCGCTCCTCCGCCCACTGTGGGACACCAGTTCTTCACAGACAGCAAGACTCCCCCTGCCCATCCTGCCCTCCACCTGTACCCTCACATCCACGGACACCTGCCCCTTCACAACTTCTCACGGCCCCTCCTCCACCCCACACTCTATCCCCCGAGTCCTCCACTCACACACAAGGTGAGCTGCCGTTCACTAGAAATACACTTAGATCAAGTATCTGTATTTGAGAGTTTCTGATTTAGCTTTATTTCCTTAACACTAGGGATTTATCACTATTTTGAACAACAGTCATCTTAATTATATTCTAGTTTTACCTAGTTATGCTCTAATTTTAACTTACTGCCACAAGAGGGTGGACTGCACTTAATGTAAGACAAACAACAAGTTGAAGGAATGGTTACAGACCAGAGGTGGTGTCATTGTACATAAATATGGAGTGAATATGGAGTATTTAAAATGCACACAAAAACAAGCCTTGATCCACAGACTTTTGCACTAAATATCAAAATAAATAAATCTTAGACATAGACTACATTGGAGCAGTTATATTTAAATACTGTGACGCCACACTCAAATGTTTATTATAGGTCATCTGTCACACTGTTATGACATTAACCATGTATGCTGGCTCGTATCTGAATGAACATACATGCTGATGAGACATTTATAGAAATTACTTTTTTAAAATTACTTTTCGCACCAAGTTTTGGTTGTGAAGTTCTGGAAACTTATTAGAACTTTACTGACCTATGAGATGTGACTATTCAAAAACAAGTCAAATGGTGTAATGCAGCTGTGTTGAACATAAACATTTTCAGTGTGTTTTTCCTTCAGTCTCCTCGCATTCTGCATCAACACACTGCTGCATTCCAGTGTGTTCCACTGATCAAAGCAGTGCAGTAGGTCTTTTTTGGGAAGTTGTCTCAGAACTTCGATTGTCCTTTTCTTAACGTTTGACAGACTCAAAATGTTCCATTGACACAGATTTTAGCTTAGAAAAAAGGAAAAAGTCACACAGTGGTCGATGAGGTGAATAGGGAGGGTGATCAAGCACTGTGATTTGTTTTTGGGACAGGAGCTGCTTTGCAACACACCTCGTGGTTTAATTTTGATCGTAACTGGACCTTTGCTTTCTCCTTCCTTAAGCCCATTCCACCAAGCCCAACATCGAACCACTCAGCAGCGAAGCAGCCAGCCTTCAGTCCGTCGTTACCAGAGCACGTCTACCAGAACTGTTTTGGTGGTGCAGGGGGAACAGGCGACTGGAACAGCTCATTGCAGTGTCTCTCCCTTAAGTTTGAGAACCTGTGGGATGCCGCTGTGATGAAGAGCTGGAATCCGTCAGTGCTGCTGCCTGAATCTCTTCCAGGTGAGGAAGTATTTAATGTTGAATTAACCTGCAGAGACGATACACATCAATCAACAATACGGAAATTGTGCCATTGTTAGCCAAGTAGCTAATATTCAACTCAGGGCTAGGCACAAAAGGACTAATTATGGTTATTATGTTCATAGTCATATACTGTATTTATGGTTTGCTTTAAGTTATAGTTTCGTTTTCAGATGAATAAGGGCACAAATTGCTCTCATTTTCTTTTGATTTTAATTTTGATTTCAAATGTTCACTTTTCTCTTGCTCAGTTTTAAAAGAGTGCTATTCAAACTCACATCCTGCCCTACAGCAAACATTAGAAAACTTTATGGTCAAGGGATGCAATTCAGAGAGAAAAAAATTGTAACGTTGACAAACACATGGCAATTTGCTGGTACAGTTCCAAGCCTTTACTCTCTGTAGCAGGCATAACATTATGAACTTCCCCGAAAAGCATAAACAAAGTGTGTTCTACTCTATAAATTCACTCACTTTATCGCAAAACTCCATGGGAAGGTTCCAGAGATAAATAGATCCATAACAGATCGCTTCGTTGTTTGTCTTGTGACCGTAGTATCGATTTTCTTCTGCCCCACCGAGCTGTGCGATGCTGTGCGTCACAGCACAGTGATTGGCTGGAGATGCAAACACACACCTCGCAGCATGAACAACACAAACAGAGAAAAATCAGACCAAAGCAAGAGGGAAGAATACAAAATCCAGGCACAGGGAAGGGTGTGTAGCAAAATCAACCAGCACACAGGCCACATGCCAGTGTGTTTCAGCATCAAGCCTATGAATATAGGAACTTTAATTGTTTTCAAAACAAGAGTGCCTTGGAGTTTAGATATTTTGAATACATGTATGTCCTAGTTGATAGAGTACCTCAAATAAAGGCTTCACGCCTCTTCCAACATTGTATAACTCATCATTCGTTCGACAGGTGACCTGCTCGGACCCCCACTCGCTGATGTCCCTCTTCCCCCAACATCACCTATCAGACCCCAAGGGGAACATCCTTCTCTTCCCACCGCTATACCTCCCTCATGCTCCACCTCCTCATCGTCGTCATCCTCCTCCTCATCTTCATCGTGCTCCTCTTCAGAAGCCAAAGAGCAGAAGAAGAGCGGCGCCAAGAAGAAGTGTCTCTACAATTTCCAGGATGCCTTCATGGAGACCAATCGGGTGGTGATGGCCACCTCAGCCTCCACGTCCTCTGTGTCCTGCACTGCCACCACTGTCCAGTCAAGTACGCACCCTTCGTCTGGCGTATCATGGAGACATTTTTAATGCTATTGTAATGATAATAATCAAAACATGGTGATTCTTATCAACATAAGCTACCACAAGTAAATTCAAAAATAAAGATAATCAGTCACACTTGTAAAGCTCGAAAATAGAATTGCAAATTATTTTTTGGAAACCAAAATAAAAGTACACATTGTTGAGTTAATATCAGCACTACTGAAAAGTCTGAAAAGCCGACCTGCTCTCTTTGTAATTATAAATAGCTCATTCTAAGGTTACAAAATCACAATTCTGTCTTTCCCCATGATTATGCACCAGTGACAACATAATTATGAATGTTGTATTCCATTTGTGTAATTAAATCCCACTAAATCTTACACAGTGAACCTTTAATGTTTGGAAAAACCCTGCATAGTATATCATCATCCAAACAGTCCCTATTGCTCAGCAGAAATTAAACATGTATTTAGTCCTGTCAGTTGTAACAGGTTTGTTCATGCTGCAGTAGAAAAAGCACTTAATGCTGCATTTGCGTGGCAGACGTTACTTTATTCAGGAATGACTAAGGGGTAATGTTTGAGTTTATTTACATTATTTCATTTAGATGCATATTTGGACCATCTGATTGCAAATCAGCTTTATGTGTCCAGACCTCATTTAGCCATTTGACTAAAATAATTAGTGTATCCTGAAACAGATGGAAAACGCTACATATATGTACTGACAGTATAAACTCAACTATTAAAACAGGTGAAAATCATCTATAACCCTATAAACCCATATATTTGTTCTCAGAAATTTTGTCCAGTTTGACTTCTATTCAGGTTCAGTTTTGATGGCAGTAGTAATACTGACTGAGGCATGTATTTGAGGTCAAAATGATTAGATTTAGTTTTTTCAGATATTTTCTCAAAAGCTTTTTCTCTAGAGTATTTGAAAGCATGCTAGTTGAATTTAGTAACAGTAAGTTATTTTTATTTGGAAATAAGAGTATTTTTTTTAAGGCCAGCATTTTGATGACTGGCCTGAAAGGGCGGCACTTCCAGTTGTGCCTCACATGGGTTTCAAACATGATTTGATTTTGATATCCATCTGATCACCATGCATTTGCTCTACTTTTCTTTGTGCCTGTGCAGCAGCAGGAAACAGCAAGTGAAATCAAGAAGAAAGCCATAAACATCACAAAAATATCATGTGCTGGAGCGAATAAGTTAAATTTGGCTAAAAGTTTCAACAAGAGTGCAGATGGACAGGCAAAGGCATATTAATGTAGTATTATTAGAGCCATGTGTTTGTGTGTGTAAGACAGACAACAGATGCATCATGTGTTGCTCCAAAGGGAAGAGAGAAAACAAACAGGAAAAAAGAAAATGGAACCTCAGAGAAGGAAAAACGCAGTATTTCTCCCCAGTAGTACCTGGAGAAAGAATGTTTAGTGTGTCCAATCCGACTTGTACAGCGTACTATGGCATATGTAAATCGGAACGCACAGTGTGCGATGAATGTGCATGTGTTCATAGCCCAAATGATCACACAACGTACTATACCTTTGTGTTCACTCATCTCTAAAATTACACAATGCATGCCAGCTTTTAGGAAAACAAAAATGACCAGATTCAATATTATTCATTTCTGGAAGAACTGACTTTTTTTTTTATTCAGGCATAGCACGAACTACCACTTTTTGACTGAGTAATGGTACAAATGCGTGAACTGAAGTCAAATATTTGTCCAGTTTTCGTTTCAGAAATGATTGTAAGAGCACCTTGCAAAAAAAGACATGAGTTGAGATCTGAGGATTGATGATGCACACAAAGCAGGATAAAGATATACAAAGTTATCTTAAGTGTTTCCAACTATCCAGAACTGGAGTGAGAAGCATGGGAATTTTTATATGGGGGCTAATTTTGACCTCAACTGTAAATACTCCATTCTGAGTTTGGAGAGAAATGACAAAAATGAAGTATTCAGAAAATAAAACAAACTAAAATAGAAAAAAAACAGACACAAACTAGTAATGAAGTAGTGTTTAATTTTACCAATAACAAAAGTACTGTATGTTCTACTTGGGAAGACCTGTTCTCATTTAAAATCTTTCTGTTCTAGACGATGTATTTCACAATCTAGGTAAAGAGGACCACAGGCAAACCACCCCAGCCTCCCCCAGAACCAGCTCCACAGGCCTCACCTCCCTCCCTCCGCTCTCAGGCCCTTCCCTGCCCCCCGCACCCAGCACGCACCTTCCCACCATGACGTCACAGCCCTTTCCAAAGATGGCCGCGACAGCTCCAGACTTTGCAGAGACCCACCAGGGCCTGTGCCTCCCGCCTGCAGAACCTCCCACCTCCTCAACAGACGGCCCCGTCAGCGCTCCACCCAGTGTGTGCAGGTGAGGTCTCTGCAAACGCACCCCACAGGATCGCTCGACATATGGGCATTACCTTGATTCTATATTTTAATTATTATATTTTATCATACTGTACATATTTCTTTTATCTATGATAAGAAGTCAGATTTGATTTATTTAATTTATTTTGGTTTAATGTCAAATCAAAAGATGGGGGAGGTTTGTGATTTATTTTTTATTGCGATATTGATGATGATATTGATACATATTTCTCATCACTTATTTCATGTTTTAATGTTTTGTTGTTTTACTTAATTCTACTCATGTTTATTTAAATGTTCCATATTTTATTAGAATCTAATCCTAATTAGAAGGAATACAAATTGTGCTCATTTTATTTTTGATTTAATGTGGCTTTCAACTAAATTCTAAATGAAGAATTAGTTTGTGTTTTTGCATCTTGTAGTGTAATTTTTCTTTTTTTATGTTTTCATCTGTTTGAGGGGTATTGTCGTCACCCAGGCAGCTGGGTGTCAACATCAGGCTTGTGAACGTGATAACTCCAGAAGGAAGTAATGCAGGCTAGCCAAATTGATACCATAGGTGTATCTATAGAATATCTAGGTCAAGTTTGAATTTTAGTAACTTTGACCTCAAGGTCAAGGTCAGAGACCAACTTTTATAAGAAAAACCCTTGTATATGTGATAATTCAAGACAGGAGTTAAGGGCCATGTCAAATTGATACCATGCATGCATCTGCTGGAAATCACCCAACAATGGAAATTTTAGCAAAGGTCAAGGTCAGAGGTCAAAACCATTGTGCAGGCTATAACTTGAAGGAAGTTGCCTAATATGTATCTTTAGTGTAGGTCATTTGGCTGATTATTTTGTTCTGTTTTTACCCCTCCTCCTCTGGGGTGACTGTGAGCTTATTGCCCCGCTGGCAGGTGTCAAACTTTGTAGTTTTTAAAATTGATAACTCTTGAATGGAAAAGCTTAGGCCCTCGGGTCACAAAACTTGCACCGAATGTGTATGAGGTCAAGATCTCAGTCAACTTGGAAAATTGGAGACCTTGGACTTGAGGTAAAGGTCAAAGTTCAAGTTGTCTCATTTCCTTGTTAGCATAATGAAGGAGTGGCCTAGCACCACCAAACTTACAATGCAGGTATAGTTGAAGTCCTGAGTTGGAGGGAGGCTGAGACTTTTTTTTGTATTTTTCCAACCTTTTTGCATCCCTTACATTTGTTTCACCTGTTGCATCTTTGTTTCTGTCTTGCTGTATAAGATGTTTGTCTTTTGGAACCTTTTTTACTGTTTTGTTTTCCCATTCTTTGTCATTTTCATTGTGTTGCATCTTTCACTAACTATTTAAAAATATTTGTGTAGTCCAAAAACCAAAATTCACCCTTTATGTCATATTAGACCATGCCACCTCGGTCTAATACAACAGATATTATGTCAGGCCTTGAAAATAAAATGGTCCTTTTCAGTGATCCGGACTGCGAAGGACATCGCTGTGAGGGGAACGGGGCGTACGAACACCAGCCGTACGACGGAGAGGAGAGCCAAGATGAGGACAGCTGCTCTGAGCACAGCTCCTCCACGTCCACCTCCACCAACCAGAAAGAAGGAAAGTACTGTGACTGCTGCTACTGCGAGTTCTTTGGCCACGGTGGGGTAAGAAATGATGCTTTTGTCGCTGTTTAGCCTGTCACACAATGTAAAATGTCCCCAGTCTGTTCTCACTGGTTGCATCATTCTCGATTATTCTCGTAGCCCCCAGCTGCTCCTACAAGTCGAAACTATGCAGAGATGCGGGAGAAGCTACGCTTGCGTCTGACAAAACGGAAGGAGGAGCAGCCAAAGCGCGAAGAACAGCAGCCAATGATAGAAAGAGACGGAGGAGTGGAGGACCACAGGCGGGTGGAGGACTTGTTGCAGTTCATCAACAGCGCCGACAGTAAACCTGCCTCTAGCTCTAAGGCAGCCAAACGGGCCAGGCATAAACAGAAGAAGGTAAATGTCACCTCTGAATAGTCCAGAGGTCATGTGTCTCATCTCAGTCCATTCTAGTCTGAGCCTGATGACATGGTAGCTGAGAGGGCTCAGAGCACTGCAGTTTTAAATTACACTGCGCATCTAAACAGTAAGAGGACATGGCTCAGTCCCAGTGTGAACGGTAGCAGAGTTGTTGGTCTCGCCACTATTTTGAGGAAAATCTGGTGTTTATTCTGTGTTTGTATCTAGATAGTGTTCACATTACATTCAGTGATGGTTATTCATGTCATTCTAATGAAGTAGCTGCAAATAAAGTTTAAAATGCTGAGGGTCATTATGTAAAAAGCAGAATTTGATAAGCACACCTTTCTGCAGCTACAGATTAATACAGCAGTATAGATTCCTTATTAGTAAGTACAGATTAACACTGTCCACTGTTTGTTCAGCTACAGAGTAGAGCTGACTTCACTGACGGGTCATTACAGCTGTCAATCATGAATTTAATCCACCCCACCCCCCATTGATCTGAAAACAACTGTGATTTAGCCAAACACAGGTCTAGTTCAGTCTCTTTGTAGATTGTCTACAGCCTGAATATAACCCAAAAATAGAAATCTTGTTCCTTCCCACACAACTACAACACACTGAAAGGTAATTATTCTTTTTTTTTCCAATAATGGTCAAATATGAAGAAGTGAAATCTAAAAGAAAAGGTTTTGTCCTTAAATCGGGGATCCTGACTCATGTCAGCATGATGGATAGTCCATAATAGTATATCTCAGGTACTTTTCAGATTAAGGCAGGGCAACCTATTACTGAGAGTTTCACGGTGGGTATTTTTTGGATATTTAAATGTCACGTGTTGTCACAACTTTAACACCATATATTGCATGTGGTTAAAAGTATCACTTGCAAAACAAAATATACAGCAAATGTCAAAGTGGTTCGCAGTAGCATAGAGAAATGTTTCTGGGGACATGAGATAACTTGGGCTTCAGGGCTTTCTAACAAACATTGTTCAGGAATGCAGGTGAGGCAATATAAAATGTGACACCGTCCATATGGGAAAGGAGTTGTTGGTGGTTGTTTCCAGGACCATCAAAAGAGGAGTGGGGTTTATGTCTCCTCTGAAACCCAAGAACGTTCTATATTAAGTTTTTTTTTTTTTCTGCTTTCAGTTGCAGTTTGAATCCTCACAACACAAACAATGCTGAATGTACAGTAGCACAGATGATAAGAGAAATGTTTAAAATTAAACGCCTGAACTTTACCAAACCACATCTTCTCAAACTGTTGGAAGGGTTTTTGTTAATTTACATGTTTGGGCAAGTGTCCTCAGCTCTTTGTCACCGATTCAGTATATCATGTCAGGTCTTTTTTTTTTTTCCATATGTGTTTTTGAGCTCAGTTTGTCACAAATCTTAAAGTGTTTTTGTCTGTGTGCTAAGATGGAGGAAAAGGCTCGTCTGGAGGCAGAGGCCCGTGAAAAGGAGGAACAGCAGTTGTTAGAAGAGCAGCGACAGCGGCAGGAAGAGGAAGAGGCAGAGCTTCAAAAAGAACTGCTACGTCTGCAGGAGCTGCAGCAACATCGTGCAGCCAAAAAGAAAAAGAAAGAGAAAGCAAAGGAAAACACTGTACCTCCACAGAACAACCCACAGCCCCTCAAACAGACAGCTCAGAACGTCCTAGATAATCTTCAGAACGGGAAGTCGCAGCTGCTTCAAAACGTCATCCGCCTCCCCAACCAGAAGGAACCCAAATTTGACCCCGCACCCAGGCCTACCACACAGCACAACTCAAAATGCACCAGTGAGAAGGGGTTTTCTACTGACAGCAGCATCTTAAATTCACCCACCACCATACAAAATGGCACTTCATCTCAGCTTGAGGTTAACGGAAAAGTTAAAGCTAAGCAGTCTGCGAAGGTGTCCACGTGCGAGTCTTCAGTAAGGATTGTCCCCGAGTTACCCAGGAGCTCAGAGGTGACAGCAAATCTCGATAATGGAACTGCCCCCGCCACTACAACAGACACCAAAGCGACGCGAGTCAGGGCTGCCGAGGCCCCAGCTCCTCTCCCCAACACTGAACCCAGGACGGAGGACAGGAATACTAACAGAAGTGCCAGCAGTAAAAGGCAGCAGCAACAACCTCTAACCCCGGTAAAAGAAGACAGAAGAAGTCCAACCGTGTCAAACCCTTCCCCGTCCCCCCCTCCGGCCCCCCAGTCTGAGCAGAACCAGCAGAATGGGAAACCAGTCAGTGCAGAGTCCCCGCAGCCAAAGGGCAAGACCAAAAAGAACAAGAAGAAGAAGGGGGACAAGATGAACACCTCAATCGGTGGGTATTTCATCTGCATAATGACATGTGTCAGGCCGCTGATGGACAGGTGACATGTCATATATCGTGTCATCTGTCCAGACACGATATATTAGCTCAGAAAGCGTTAATGAAACGCCCATGAGAACATCCCGTCCCAAACGCACGAGAAATGGTCGAATTCAGATCCACTTGTACGTAATAAAACATGATTTCACAGTCAGGGTCCCCACACGTGGAAAATGAGGGGGGAAAAGTCAAATGTCCTGGAAAAACTTGTTGATGCATTCTGGAAATTTTTTTTTTTTGGGTAAATTTTGGTATTGTCTTGTGCATTTTTGTAAACTTGATTATTTTGATAATTTTTCCTTTTTTTTGCGCGTTACATTTTTGTTATATTGTGGTGTTATTTTGTTCATTTTTGTAAACTTGATTATTTTGATCATTTTTTCTTGCTTATTTTGTTACTTTTTTGTTATATTTTGGTGTTATTTTGTACATTTTTGTAAACTTGATTATTTGATAATTTTTCCCTTTTTTGCTTACTTTGTTAATTTTTTGTTATTGTGGTGTTATTTTGTTCATTTTTGTAAACTTCATTATTTTGGTAATTTTTCCTTTTTTTTGCTTATTTTTGTTACATTTTTTGTTGTAATCTGGTGCTATTTCGTTTATTTTTGTAAACTTGCTTGATTATTTTGATCTTTTTTTTTCTTTTTTGTTTATTTTGTTACATTTTCTTTGTTATATTTTGGCATTATTTTGTTCATTTCTGGAAGCTTGCATAATTATTTTGATCATTTTTTTCTTTTGTTGCTTATTTTGTTCAATTTTTTTGTTATATTTTGGTGTTATTTTGTTCATTTTTGTTAAGTTATTTGATTATTTATGATCCTTTTTTCTCATTAGTTGTTGTTATTATTATTAATCCCCGCTGAGGCCACAGTCACTGCACGTCTGTCCGTAGTTCCGTCCATCCTGACATTTCTACTTATATCTCCACAACCCCTAGGCTCAGATTGCCCAGACTTAACCTTTGAGTACATCTCTTGGGGGAAGGGATACCATGGTAACCTTGACCCAACTTGCGTATTTAAATAGGTCATGGGGTTATTTAGTGACCCAACCACCTTTTGGGCTCTAGAGACCCAACTTCTAGAACCAGGACGCTGAAATGCTCTATGTATCTACTACAGACAACCTCCAGTCTCTACCACATGACCTTATTTTGATCATGTTCAGCCACTGTTCGGATTCAGTACCAGAGACCGAACTAGTGACTTTCAGAGTGTTGGTTGGTCCGTGAGTATGAGCAGAGAACGTCAGGAGCATGTATTATTGTATGGTGTGTAATATGTCTGTCGTACTGTAGCAGCTGAAAATGTCTTGAGAAAGTATTTTATTAGAAGTGTGGGAACCGTGGCAGTCAAGGATCATGAATCTGAAATCACATCTAGTCGTGTCGGTGCAGAGCTGAGGCACGCAGTGTTCTCAAAATGGAATTTATGATAACATTTGGGTCTGTCACAAGGCACAAATAAACATTATCAAACTCGGTCTCCAGTTTTTAGTCTGTGCATCAAAAGTAATGGAGGAAATATTTCTCCAAAATAATCATGGAGCAAAAAAAAATTGGGCACATTGAGTTGGATTTTCTGGAGAATTCACTTGTGCTACCTAAACTCAGAAATCTGTATCAGATAACCATAAAGATGTTTTAAAACAGGACATTTTTAGAATTTTTCCTGTTTTTTAAAATACAAAGGCCTACATCAGTCTTTTTTGCTCCTTTCACTACAGAAAAATTAGATGGTAAAATCACAACAATATTCCATTAATTTCACTAAAGATTATAAATGTATTTTAAAAACATCCTCAGTAAAGTGTTTTGGAAAATAAGCTTTGGCTTTTTAAGAATTGTATCCAAGTCGTCTGGAAATGAGGATGCAAGAATGTAAGAAAAAATGTAGGGAAACCGATCTGACAAACGTTTCTGTTTTTCGTTTTTTATGATCTGAATTTTAACTGGTGAACTGTATTCAGGCGTCTGTAGTTATCTGGATTCTCCTCCCGCTGGAAACGTCAGACGACTACTAGATGTTCGAATACATATTGGTCTTGATTAGTATTTGGGGGGGGGGTTGGTTCTCTGCTGGAACCAAAACAAGATGGTTCTTGCTTGTGAACCGTGACATCATCAGTGGGCGTGTCATGTTCTATGTTGTGAGAAGTAGCTGGCGGTTGTGTTTACGCCCATCAGAGAAACCAGGATTCCCCCACGCGTCCTGGAGAACCTGGGAAACCATGGACCAATGTTGCAGTTATGGAAAACATACAGAAAATTAGGAAAAAAAGCCAAATGTTCTGGAAAAGCTTAACTGACCCTCAAATATTCTTAATAATAAAAATAAATTATTGTTGTTCAATTTTATTAGCTTAATTAAACTCATTTTGTTGCTTATTTTGCTGACTTTTTTGTTAAATGTTGGTGTTACACTGCCTGGCCAAAAAAAAGGTCACCACCTGGATTTAACTAAGCAAATGGGTACGAGCCTCCCATTGGACAATTTATACATGAGTGATTGTTTCAGATGGCAACAAGTGATATAAGGATAGTGGGGAATCTTCATCTTCGAAGAAAAAATGTGGTTGGAAAAAAATCTTAAATGATCATGACCGGGAATCACTTAAATGTGTGGTGAAATCAAATTGTAAGAAAAACAACAGTAGAACTCATGACTGTTTAATAGTGAAAGTAAAAGCATTTCCACGCACATAGTGCGAAGGCAGCTCAAGGGATTGGGACTAAATAGCTGTGTAGCCCTAAAAAAACCACTTATCAGTGAGGCTAATCAGAAAAAAAAGGCTTCAGTTTGCTAGGGAGCATAATATTTTGTTGTTCTGCCGTTAGTTTTGATTATGACACATTTGCTGTGGCATCAATTCAATAAGCTTCTGCAATGTCTCAACATTTATTTACGTCCAGAGTTGCATTCATTTTTTTGCCAAGATCTTGAATTGATGATGGGAGAGACAGACACTGTGCAAAGTCTTCAACAGCACATGAAAGGAAATGATTTTATGTGCTAAATTACAAATACAATCCAATTTAAGTCTAAATCTCATAATGTGTCCCTGTGTTTATAGATGACGTCTTCCTGCCCAAAGACATCGACTTGGACAGCACTGAGATGGATGAGACGGAGCGAGAGGTGGAATATTTCAAAAGGTAAACGGCTGACGCTGAGGTTTGAGTCTTTCCTCCGACACGGTGGTGGGCGGAGTCAGCAGAAATCAAGTAGAGATGCTGATGGTTCACAATTATGAGTCAAGTAGGAGTATTCATCAAAGTACTTGAGTGAAGGAGTATGTGATAAAACTACGCACAACGAGGAATTTATTACGGCCTCATATCGTATTGTGTTCAGATGTTATTTATCTGCAGGTAAAAATGTAAAGGTCACGTTAATTGTCATCATTAAAGTGAGTGATTTCCTTATTTTGTTTTGTTTTTGCTGCTTTATTCATTTTGTTTACTTATTTGACTATTTTGATCATTTTTTTTGCTTGTCGCATTTTATTTTGTTCGTTAATCAATTTGTTGCATAGTTGATTTTTTTTTGTTATTAATCCACTTTTTCCATTTATTGTTAAATGGAAAAAGTGGATTATTTTTGTGACTGTACATGTTGATCATTTCTTTTCGTCTTCTTCTTCTTGTCCTTTCGGCTGCTCCCCTCAGGGGTCGCCACAGCGAAATACCAATGATTCGCATTTTTGATCTGGCTTGGTTAATTTTGTTATTTTGTCCTTTATTGTTACTTTCCAGGATTATTTTGTTCATGTTGTTGTTTACATTGTTAACTTTTATTGATTTATTTGATTGCTTTTGTTAATTTTTGCTCATTTTGTTCCATAATTTGTCCATTTGGCTACTTTGTAAGTTATTTGATTGGTTCATTTTGTTACTTTACCTGATTGTTTTGTGAACTTGTTTGCTCATTTATTTTTCTTGTTTACTTTGTTCATTATTGCTTATTTTGTTCATTTTTACCTGATCATTTTTGCTCACTTTGTTGTTTCTTTTAACTGTTGTTCAATTTGTTGCTTATTTTGTTGATTTGTATTTATTTGATATTTTGTTAATTTTTGTTATTTGATTATTTTTCATTTTGTTCTTGTTTACTTTGTTCATTTTTATTTGATCATTTTTGCTCATTGTGATGTTTCTTTTTTTAATTGTTATTCAGTTTGTTGCTTGTTTTGTTTATTTTGTTGACTTGTGTGATTATTTTGTTCATTTCCGTTACCTGATTATTTTTCATTTTGTTGTTTTACTTATTTTACTGTTGTTCAATTTGTTGCTTCTTTTGTTATTTTTTGCTTATTTACTTGGTTATGTTGATCATTTTTGCTCATTTTGATGTTGCTTTTATTGATTGTTATTCAGTTTGTTGCTTTTTTTGGTCATTTTTGCTAATTTTGTTACATAGTTTGTTCACCTTACATGATCATTTTGTTCATTTTTGTTACTTTACTTGATTATTTTCACCAGGTTTTCGCTCATTTTTGCTTGATTTCGTGATTTTATTGATTTCTACAGTCATAAATGACTCCTACTCACCGAGGTGTGCAGCTAAATGTAACTGAGTAGATGCATGTATTTTGTAACGGAGTACTCCAATATTCTGATCAAACCTGTGTTCGTCTCTGCAGGTTTTGCTTGGATTCTGCACGACAGACGCGCCAACGACTTTACGTCAACTGGTCCAACTTTAGCTTGAAGAAAGCGACGTTCGCTGCACATTGAGGCTGACTGTCAGGACACAATCAGTACCTTAAACCGTTCTCCCGCCCCCTGCCGGCCACACCCCCAGCCACACCCCCCCATCCTCCTCCTCCACCATCACAAACTGTTTCCTCCCAGAACTCGTCTCCCGCTGCGCCCAGACCACACCCACGCTGCCTCGCTTCGTTCTCGTCGCCGTGTGGTTCCGACACAATCCCACCTGGACTGATCCACCTGCAGGATTCAAACCGAAATCAAATGAAGTGACACAAAAAGAAATCACAAAAAATTTCCCTCGCGTGCTTGTGTGCTTTTAGTCCCGAGTCGGGCATTTCTTTTGACTTGAAAAGCCGTGGTCTGAAATTATTTTCTTATACTGGCTCACCTGTAGTCAAAAGATGCTTTACTATGTCTGGATGGTTTCCCACCAAAAAAAAAGACTATGGAAACAAAAAAAAGAGAAATATAATGAATTAAAAGCTGTATTTGAGATATTGTGGCTTACTATCCCGTCGTCTCCCGTTCCTAGCACGGTGTCTCATCCGTATGATTGACAAGGGAATGGGCTTGGGTAAATCATTATCAGAAATACTTTATTGATCCTTTAGGTGAAATTTGGGTTGTTGTGCAATCACAGTTCAAAAGGAAG
>JAQQAE010001492.1:0-25294 GCA_029823295.1 Pseudamia nigra
CCACCTGGTGTTGGGATCAAACCCAGGACCTTCTAGCTGTGAGGCACGAGTGCTACCCACTGCACCACCGTGTCGCCTATTCAGCCTGTTGTTCTCTATTCTATTATTACTATAACTTGCCTTTCAAGATGAAGTGTCTGTTGTTGGTGTCAGATTTTGTAAAATAAATTTCCCCCAAAAAATGCGACCTGTAGTCCAGTGCAACTTACACACGTTTTTTTTTCTTCTTCATTATGCATTTTTTTGGCTTGTGCGACTAAAACTCAGGAGCAACACATAGTCTGGAAAATACAGTATGCATGGATGACATAATTAGGCCTGGAAAAAAACAGTACATGTGAGCAGAAACTGCATCAGATTAAGTTCATTGATGAACTTAATGTGGTAGTAATCATGCAATATTGTATTCAGTTAAATACTTAAAGATAAAGTTGTGTCTCCTTAGGATGCAAACTTCATATACAGTATTTTCATTGCTTACTGTAAATGAATTGACATGTCATAAGATGTGCATGTATTTTACTTGAATGTAAATTACAAGACCAAACCCATTTAAGTCTAAAAAAAAGAAATAAATCCAAAAAATGAACAAAATAACCCACAAAATTGTTTTTAAAAGTGCTCAAATGAACAGAATAATTCACAAAATTATTTAAAGAGTGCAATAAATTAACTAAATAATCGGGAAAATGAACAAAAATGATCAAAGTAAGAAACTAAATGGATTTGATAAGAATATAGCATATTTTCCTTATCACCACATGATGTTCAGCTGATTTCGTGTTTGACTGGCCATTAACATACCTAAACATTGCACAAGTTAAACTGTGTCTCTACGTATTGCTGTTTCTCTTCTAGACCTGATGCTCTGGTGTTTGATGGACAAGGAGAGGAGGCGCCGGACAGAGAGCTGCCAGATGAGATTTTTAGGAGACAGCTAATTAACAACCTGGCCAAACACGTCCTCTACAGTGAGAAATTTACAACTATTGGATTTTCTACACCTTAACTGTAATAACAGTGTTGTTGACTTGCAATGTTACAGCATTTTATGCATAAGGAAATGGGATGGTTCTGAAATCTGAGACAACATGAGTCATCAGCACATACTTAACCAGAATGTGTCATTCAGCCCCATTCGTTTCAAGCCTTACTAGCCAGTCATTTTATATTCTTATCAGCACAGTGAGCATCGTTGCTGCATAACGATGCTCTGCGTTTTATCTTTTCATTCTGTGTGAGAGATGCACCTGCAAAGGAAGCGCTCATGAAATACTATCTGTCATACACCTTCCATTAATTGAAATCCAACACAGCGCAGCATCATTCCATTCGCTTCGGTTCACTCAGGCCTTTTTGCCCCCAAAGACCAGAACACAAACCGGTTCTCCCCAGCTCATTCAGCTGCATTCTCCTACTTTTTCATCCTCAGCCAATCACAGAGCCTCCAGATGGATGGCATGTTGTTTTCAGCCAATAGGATGAAAGGGGGGAAAGGAGAGGCAGAAGAGGGGTGGAATGCGGTACCAGTGTTGCTGCTCACAAATGTTTTACCCTCCCCAAACCTGAACGCTGCTAAGGATGAATGACCTGTGGTAACCTCCGAACCTAGGAAATTTATACTACAAACACGCACACACTTTTTCTTACTCAGATCTGGCCTTATGATCAATATTTGTGTCCATTTTAATGTAGAACAATAGACAGTAGACATGTTTATTAAATTAGTAGCTGTCCTTTTGAGATCAAAATATAGTATGAATACATTTTTTGTCTGGTCATTAATTTTCATACACCTCTCTGCTCTCTCTCCAGTCATAGCAATCATAATATCTTGCATTTCTGAAATGCATGTTTATTTCTATATTTATTCATTTGTTTTTACCATTATGTCCTGGTACTGTATGTTTTGTTCAACGGGCTCTTGTTATCTTCTGTAACAGCGGCGAATAAGTCGTCAGCGATCATGTCTACACATATTGTTGCCTGCCTGCTGCTGTACAGACACAGACAGGTAAGTCTATCCGTCTCTAGTATCCCCTTTATCTCATACCCCTGTGTGAACACCTCCCCTTCCTTTCTTCTCTTTACTATTGTTTTCACCTGGCTCATGCTCATGCCTCAACAAAACACATGCCAAGTTCATTCACATGACACACACCTCTGATGTCGATACATGTCTGTCTGTTGGAAAGCTCCTACTTCCTGCATTCTCTCCTTAATTGTTCAATAGTGGTGGACTTCTGCCCCCTGCTGGCATACTAGTAAAAGTGGATGACAATAAAGCAATGAAAGATGCAAAAATTATCTTGTGATGAGGGTTGTCAGTGCCGCACAGGTTGAATTTGAACATTGTCTTGCAAGGAATATTTCTGCAATTAGTGCTGTCTGTTTCTGAACATTCTTAATTAGTAATGCTTTGGTCCTGATTAACTTTGGTCCTATTTTTTCTCTTCAGGGAGTGGTGCTGTCTAAACTGGTGGAAGACTTCTTCAATATGAAGGAGGAGATCCTGTCTCGGGACTTTGACCTAGGCTTTTCAGGGAATTCAGAGGACGTGGTCATGCGTGCCCTCCATCTACTGGGAAACTGTGTGAATGTGACCAGCAGCGCAAATCGCAATGGAGAGTTCACCATCGCGCCCAGCCAAACTGTACCTGCGCTTTTCGAGCTCAACTTCTACAGCAATGGCCTTTTTCATGTCTTCATTCCTGATGCAATCATTGGTGTGTTAAATTTGATATTTTCTGTTTACTCGCATTCTAATTTTTTCTACTCTGTCTTAAAGTGTTGAAGTTCTCCACTATAACTCCACACTTTTTTTTTTCCATAGCCTGCAGTGTCCTGTCATTGCAACGAGAACTGGTCGTGGAGTTGGAGTCCAATCAACAGCCTGGCAGTCCCTGTAGTGTCCTTCTCAGTCAGGAGAGACTCATTCGTAAAGCTGCAGGACTGTCCCACTTCCTTGTCAACGAAGTGGCTGTGGCACCTGTAAGTCCTGCCCTCACTTGTAGTTTACAGGAAAGAACGTTTCAGGGATCATGGCAGTTTCTCCTGGTTTCTTAGACAAACGAGAGGAAAAGGGACATTGTCCCAATCTTATTAAACACCCATTACAAACAACAGGTGAAGACTTGCTTCATTTGTTCAGTTTTCATTGTTCCTCCCTGTCTTCTTTTCTGTCCTACAGCCTTGTCAGACTATTTACCAGGTTTTCCATGATGCAGTGACCCGGCTGATCCAGTATGGAGTTCTCTACGTAGCGGAGGCCAGTTCATAAACCTTTCTATTTCTGTTAAAAGCAATGATAACCAATGTGACTGTGGAGGTTTATACCTGATGAACACCTGGATGCATGTTTCAGGAGGACCAGGAGGAGCTCAGTCCCAGTCCTACTGAGGAGCCATGGCCCAAAAAGTTCCCTGAACCCCTCTCATGGCGAAGTGATGAGGAAGATGAAGACAGTGATTTTGGAGAAGAACAGAGAGATCGCTACCTGAAGGTATGTTCTGTCATTTTCTGCTTAAGACTATTTTGATCTTTTTTATTAAAGGCAGCAGAACATCTCATTTGCAGTCTGTTCTCTTAAAGAGCTTTCAAATTGTGACTTGATCGGTGGTATTAAAAGGCCAAAACATTCACCCATTGAACATATAAGAATGTAAACCTGGTGTGACAGTTTTCTTTGTTTTTCCTCTCCCTGTATTTTGTCAGGTGAGCATGTCTGCAGAGCATCAGGAGTTCTTCATCTTCCTACAGCGACTGCTAAGCCCAGTGCTGGAGGCCTACAGCGGGGCTGCGATCTTTGTTCACAGTCTGAGTCAGCCCATGTCCGAGTCAGAGTACACCCAGAGGCTCTTCAAATACCTTCTCACTCGCACAGAGAGAGGAGTGGCTGCTTACGGTAATTTACACCTCTATAAATGTCTTAAAGTAATCTGTATCACCAGTCGCGGCAAATGCAAACTGTGCAACCTGGATAGACATGGCCCTCGTAGCATTTGAACTTATAAGTAATGGGCTCAAAGTTTCTTTTTACATTCTTTTCATGATTGTTTTATTTATGTAAATAGGAATTTAATCATATGGGAAGTGTAAGCTCGCTGACATCTGTCTTGACAATAGTAATTTGAACATTTCATTTAGCGTTTGGTTGTAGCCTGTTGAAAATAACAAATTTAAGCCTGGACATTGCAATGAAAATGCTCAAATTAGACCTTTGGGAAAGAACTAGGGTAGCATGTAAATCAGAAATGCATAAATCTGACAAAAGGCCTGTAAATACCTAACTAGTATTTGCTTTATAAATTAGTACTTTTTTCACAGTATGTATGTGAAATGGGTGTTAACGTGCATAAATGTTTGCCAGAATTCTTAAGATAGGTTCATCTTGTTGAAACCTGGAGAAATTATTAGAGTAAAGCAGAGCATTTGATATCAAATTACAAGGTGAATGTCAAATTCAACCTTAGAATGTGTATCTTGTCATTTTTGAGATATAATTTTGTTTATGAATTTGCATGTGGTAAAAAGTACTTTCTTTTCCAGGTGAAAGTGCAACACATTACCTGGTTAAAAACACAGTGAAGACTTTCAAAGAGCTCGGGGTAAGACTGTGAAATCTTGAGTTAGGATGATGTTTAGGGTCCTCCGGTTGCAGGTGAGTAAAGTGTCCTGTGTTATGATTTGTTGTAGGTCCTGAAGGAGAGGAAAGAGAACAAGGTGACGACTCTGGAGCTGAGCAGCACCTTTCTACCTCAGGCCAACCGGAACAAATTCCTGCAGTACATCTTAGGCTTCACCCTGCTGTGACCTACACGTTTAACCTTCAGTCCCATCTGGCCCCCAGGTTCCTTCCAATCAAGGGCTTCTACTGGTTACTTCAAAACAATCCCAGGTGCTACTCTGTGGAAAGCTTTACCAGGAAGTGCCTTCACTTAAAAGCCGCTAACGGTTAGCTGTTAGCTGGAAGAGACTTGAAGCCAGTCTTCCCTTTTTTGTTTCAGTGACTTCCTCTTCGAGAACAATGTACCACTCTTTGAGGGGGTGTGAACATTGTGAGTGAAGTCAAAAGGTTTTAATATGATCAAATATACTCAACCAGGTTAGTAAATAATTATTTATCTAACAGCAGTTTTAAGCAAGCTGCCTTTGGTCGTTACAAGTTAACAAGTGAAATATGCAAAAAATAAAATAAAATAATGGTAAACAAACAACAAAGGCATTTTATGTTAAGCCTTTCTGCTAGTTAAGTAGTAAAAACACTGTATTCTGTCCAGTTTGAATTAGGAGTGATATTGAAAACACTGTCCTGTATATAAGCCTCAAAAACAGCATCTCTTATTTATAGTGCATATTATTTTGTGCACACTGATGTCATGAAATTAAATTGTTAATATGGACAGTGAGATTTGCTGACTGAGAGATGCAGTGACCCAGCTTGCATATCTAAAATTTCATGGAAAAAAAAAAAAGTCTACATGTCCCCCCTCCTTACAACTAAAAAGTCAAGGTATATAGTTTCTGGTTTAAGGTACAAAAGCAGAAAAGCTTAACATCCACTAGACATGTGTATGTACAGATTTTCCAGTAATGTATAGTTGAAGCCTAACACGCAGGAATCTACAGTTAAGTGCATTCAAAATATGTAAGTGCATTCAGTTCTGCTTTATTCATCTGTTTATTCAGAGTGACTTTATTCTTTGCATTTGTATAACACATTTCAAATGAATGTTTATCACTCAAAATGAATACTGTAAAACTAGCCATCAGTTTCTGTTTAGTTAAAATGTGATAGTTTGATCATGCCATTCAGAGAAAACAGACACACCATGTTATAGCTACTTTCTTCTTGTATGAATGCATTGTATAAAGAAGTCTTCATAGCGTCACAGCCGAGTTACAGAGAGCAGTTTGGTCCTAATATTGGGCATTTGTAAGTCAAAGGAAGTGCACAGCGTCATACAGCGACATGGTACAAGTCCACTGTGTTTTCCTTCTGAACAAAAGGTCACTTCTCTAGAAGGTAGATGCTTGATGGTACAAGAAAGCATCTCTGCTGTCAAAACTTGAAGAAAGGAGAATGCTTTTCTCCTTTTAGTTGTTTACTTATTTTGATATTCTGCTGTAAAGGGAAGGAAAGATTCAGAGACACCTGTCCACTGCACTTAGTCCTTGTTTTTCTTGCTTAAAGCAGTAATCCACTGTTACAGCACCACTGTCTTACATTCACACAGTCTGAAACTGAAATGTTACTTTAAACACAGACATTACTGCAGATCAGTACTGTACATCCGGTAATCTCGCAAGGGTCCAAAATAGCATAACAGTTGTAGGGTGAAAATTCTGGTTATGATGAAACACGAGAGAGTTCTAATAATGTGTTGATCTTTTAACCAGTGGTTTTGACCAAAACATGTGATAGTGAAACTTCTGCAAATATCTACAGTACTGCTCTTCGTCTCCTTTGTAAAATAACTTGGTTTTGTTTTGATTCTATTCATAATGGCTCATCTAACATTTTGCACTGAGCCTGCAGTAAATTAACAATATCCAGCTTATGTCTGTTGCATCAGAGCACTTACTGCTAGAAATAGCGACTGGAAAAAGGAGTGTGTTTTGAAAAGGCAAGTGGAAGTCTAGAGTACTGGCACGATTGGAGGCGAGTGACATTACTGAAATAAATACATCTGATGGTACAAATTGACATGAATCCGAATATTTTGTGTCCGTGGTCGACAAAACTGCTGGTTACAACTTATTTAAATGAAAATACAACTTATTTAATATTGTGTTCCTGCATATTTTCATGCAGCTGTCTGTGGAACAATCCTTTTAATGGAAAACTTGTTGGTTGCTGAATGGCAACAACACAATGTTGAAGAAAAGTCAAGTAAGTTATTTAAATGCGACGTGTGCACAAAGATCGATGAAGAACCATTGAAAATGTTTTTCACGCTGAAGCAGTGAGACAATAATTAATGCATTTCTGAGCCTGCAGTCTGTAACGGCCCTGAACAAAAGGGCCCATCTGCCAACCCACAACCACTATACATACTGTACAGCATGTTTCCTCTGGTTATCTTTGATTATCCACACCTAATGTAAACTCGACTGAACCTGGGATTTGTATTTTACGGTGTAACAAGTGGCTAGTGTTGCAGAGAAAGATAGTTGTTTGTATAGAAGTTAAATTTCTTACTTCTTGAATGTATCCCATCTGTCTCCCAAAGGCCCATGTGATGTTGTAGAATTACCTAATGAGGTTGGTAAACAGTTTTTTATGATCTCTTGGGGGTTTAAATTGCAACCACCCACTCCAACTATGTAACTTTGTAGGATGTAAATGCCTGTATCTGTGGAGCAGGTGCCTTTAATGGACTGTAGTGTTCTTTGTGTTTTTTTTTTCTGTTTCAGTGCATGTTAACAAGGATTATCTTGTGTGAGAATCCAAAAGTACACTGTAGATTGTACATTTAAAAAATACACAAGAACAGAAGTCTTGTGGTAACAGTGAGCAGAATCACCAGCTACTAAAAATGTCATTTTTGGTTCTTGCTTTTCCAGAGCAAAGCACAATTGGCATTAATATGTTCAGTTTTTAAATAAACAAATGATAGATCATCGAATGTCTTGCTAGTCTTTTATTTCTTTTGTGGGATGGAACAGAAATCAATGTCAGTGAAAAACTCAACAAATGAGTTTTATATTTTAATTAACACTTTCAACCAAGTTTTTGCACAACTTCTGGAATAATGAGGTAATGATGTAAAATGTGGTAGATTGAAAAAAGAAGGGATTTTGTTACAACAAAAAAAATGGGATGGATAAACTAGTTCTATCAATTTAATTTAGAAAGGATGGAATGAAAACAAAAACAGGAAGCAGAATGGGGAAAGCAATACTGTTTTGTCTTAGATTTGTTTAAAAGAAAAAAGGAAGCAGGAACGAAGACAAAGGATAAAATGAAGGAAACACTGTTTTGGTTTATTGGTTTTAATAGGAAACAAAGAAGAAAAATAAATGAGGGCAAAGGAAGGAAAACTGAAAAGCAAGTAAGGAAGGACAAAACGAAACCCTTATTAGAAATAAAAGGCAGAGAGGAACGAAAACAAAACTGAAAGGAGATACTGTACTTATATTATTTTAATTAAAATGACTGTAATGAAGGAAAGAAAGGAAGGAAAACAATGGGAGGGAAGGCGGGGGTAGTACAGAGCTCCATTCATTCATGTCTTCCTGCCTGAACTTTTGGCTCTGTCTCTCCAAAGTCCCTCGACCCAAACTAACCAAACTTGGCACATAGGTAGTCAGGGTAGGGGAAGGGTTACTATGGCAACCACTGCCTAATTTGCATATTAATTAATTCAAAAGTTGTAATAATTGCAAAAAGCCATTTTGACCTACAGTACCAAAACTACTACAGCTAGAGGCACCAAGTTTGAATATGTGACAGATTAGACGCCCCCAGATACTGTATCTCTCACTCACAACTTGGTTGCACTATGACACATTTCTCACTGTCATATACGGGCAGGTTATTGACTGCTGTGATGTTTAAACAACAAGATCAAACTTAATGTCAGTATCAATGTCATATATCCAAAGTTTATTAGACACAGTATATACATTACCTACTGTAAGTCTTCATATCAATTAGCTCACAGCATCAATTTCTGCAACAATACTATTTTGAACCTATAATTTCAGACCTACTAAGGCTGTGCATTTAATGTTTCTCAAAAGTGGGCGGGGGATTTGATGGCTTCTTGTTCTTAAAGTCTCCGGGAGGTGTGGAGGAAGAGGAGGATTTATGAAGGTCTGCGGCGATGTGAAGTTGCTGAGATGATGAAGAGGAAACAGAAAAGACAAGTGTGTATAAATCTACCCAACAAACAGCAACTGGACTGTGCTGTCAGGGTGAGTGCAGATTTGGCTTTTTAGTTTATGAATTTGTTCAGTAATTCATAAGACACTGACTTTACAGGGGTTAAATGTCTGTAGATATTTTCTATTAATCTATCTCTCAGCAGAGGAAACACTGTTCAGTAAATATGAATAACTGCTATTTAGTAGTACGTTTTGTTTAAACATTATGGGTGTACATTTTTAGTCGGGTGACTCTGGATAAGCATCCAGCACTTTAGTTTGCATAAACAACAAAAATGAACAGAATATTCAGCAAAATGAACACATCCACAAAGCAAACAGGAATGAACAGAAAATAATGAACAAAAAGGAACAAAATAATTAAAGTAATCAAAAAAATGTACAAATTTCTGCAAGAAGTAAAGGAGAATGAAGAAAAATTAACATTATCCAAAAAAGAACAAAAGTCCAAAACGAACCAAAATATCATCAAATCAGAATCAGAATGCGTTTGTCATTGTCAAATGTTTCCATCAACAACAAAATTACACTTTCTCCCACCGAGAAGGGGGGGGGGCTGCAGCGAGTGTGCGCACTGCCCCATTCAGCAGTTGGGGGAAAGTGTGTGTGGGTGTGCAATATATATGCAAAACAGAAATCTCGGGAACAAATGCACGTTTTACTAATATTTAGGACATATTCCCCCATCCCCGTTGAAATCCACATCTATGTACTGTATTTACTGTTTCAATATGATAGTACATGAACAATGAAGTAACTAATGAAGTGAATGTATGATTCTGTTTAATAAAATACTATAGAGCTGGCACATTAAAAAGAGTAAAAAACTTGTAAACTTGTGCCGTTTATCAGAGTCTTGCGATGTGTTTATCAGGTGAAAGCCAGGGGTCGGGAGGTGCTGAGTAATGTGTTGGAGCTGTTGGAGATCAGTGAACTCCAAATCTTCAGCCTGGCTGTGCTCAGAGGTCAGTTAACATCTGTGTGGGAGGTCAAGGCCAAATATTTTCACTTCATTTACTGAGGAATGCTGACGTTCAGGGAGGATGCTCATAATCACTGAATCAACCGGTAAACTGCACACTGTGTGTCTCAATGTGTTGCTTCTCTTAGATAATGAGTTCCTCTTTCTGGATTTGGGGCAAAGACTGAGTAAGTATTTTGACAAAGGATGGAGCCAAGGGTCTGTGATGGTAAGTTTAACCCTCTGTAATGTTGTCTAATTAATGTAATGTAATGTTGACTAATCTTTTACTTGAACAAGCCTACGTGGCAGTATATTAAACCATAAATGTTGTTGGAATCCTTCAGATATTCAGAACAGGCCTTTGAGTCCTTATAGATACACAAACACTGAATCCCGTTCAGTGGAAAAGAAAAAAGATGTATTACTGCAAAATGGAAAGCGTATTGTAAACATCCAAGGTGTTTTGTTTCTGTCATACTTTACTGTCTGCATGAAGTAAAACAAGAACTGACAAAGTATGTAAAAATTGTACTTGCTCTACCAGTCAAAAGTCTAGACACAGCTTCTTTTTTTTCTTTTCTTTATTTTTATTATTTTTGACATTGTACATTAATTCTGAAGACATCCAAACTGTGAAAGAACACACATGGAATTACTGGAGCAGGCTTTATATTTTAGATTGTCCAAAGACGCCACATTTAGCTTTCATGACAGCTTTGTGTGCAGCATCAGATGCATGAGGGAGTCACCTGGAAAAGTTTTGAAATCAATCAATTAGGTTGAGCCATTTCTTGTGTCTGTAATGTGCTTCAAATCATCACCGTCTTGTGCAGAGGAGGGGTGGGTACGGAATAAATAGTCCTGTTAGTGCTGCTGCAGCTACTGTTAAGTAAAGAGAAATTACAGTTCATCATTACTTTAAAAAAAAGAACTTTCATTTTGTCACCAAAATCATCAAACAATACGATGACAGTGACTCTTATGAAGACCATTCCAGGAAAGGAAGACCAAGACCTACGTCTGCTAAGAAGGTGAACTGAAAATTGTTCTGGGTTTTTTTGTTTTCTACATAATTCCATACTTTTTTTTTCTTCACAGTTTGGATGTCTCCGGTATTAATGTACAGTGTTCAAAATAATAAAAATAAAGACAAAACCCTGAAGGAGAAGGTGTAGTTGCTTTCACTTCAATCTCCGGGTTTACTCATTTTAGAATGAAGAGATAAAATAAAAATTGAAGGAATTAATTATCAAGACAACAGAATAAAATTGCGTGTTGTTGACTGATGAAATACAGTATTCATTCCACTTTTGCAGGCCCAGTTCATCTTGTTTCTGAGAGTGCAGTATTCTGTCGACTGTGGACGACTAATATTGTGAGTTCATCTCTCATCTGCATCTGTGTTCTTATTGTAAGCTTCTCTTCATAACAGCTACAGCTACAGTTAGGTCTCACGTGGCATCAACTACCTTCATACAGAACACTTTGTTGACAAGTTCTGGGACTCCATTGTGAAAACATCAAACAAGATTGTCATTGAACAAACAGACTGATTTGGTGTCTCCTTTGTTTGTTCCAGGAGCAGCAGAGAGCTGCAGCTGTACTACACTGAGCTGAGGCAGAAGGTGCTGCGATCACAAAGCCGCCATCAGGAGGCTCTGCTCTTCCAGCTGGCAGCGTCTGCTCTCCAAGCTGAAGTCGGAGATCTGGAACTGAGGGAGGGCAACAAAGCTGAGGGAGAAAAGAAAAAACATGAGGGGAAACGCGCACATTACTTCCTTCCAGAGGATTATTTTCCCTCCTGGGTAGATAGAAGAAAAAGTGCCTGCTCTCTGACCTAATGTAAGTTATTTCAGTGTTGTTTGTATTGTCTGTAATTCATCTTTGTGTCCCCAGCTCATTAAGCATCGAGGGCGAGACTATCTGCTTCAACACTGTCCAAGGTTACACGAGGATCTGAGAGGTGTGTCACGTAGACACGCCACTCTGGAGTTTATAAAACAGGCCAGTACCCTGCAGGATGGACCAGTGAGCTTCTACAGCATGAAACAGGTCTAATCACACTCACACACGTTCATGTCTTCGTCACCTTGGTCGTTTTTATAGGATTGGGTTTTAGTACTGTATTTTCCTAAGAAGATGTCTGCATTAACATACAGTTGTAGTCACGGGCTCATTTGCCCTGACGTGTTACTCAAAGCATCCTTCACGTCTAAAGCAAGAGATTTGTTTCAAAACAGAAAACCACGTCTAAAACCCTGTTTGTGAACTGTGTAACGATATAATACGAAATCACAGTGTCATCTAAAGATATCTAAAGATACCACAAAAAATATCTGAAATATTTACTGTATGACCACATGATATTTATATGTACTTTAGCACATTTTAAAAACATTTAGTATATTGTTTTGTTCATTTTACTCATCCTTTTCTTAATTTGTTCACCTTTGTTTCATTTTTTCATATTTTGTTCATCTACTCCGTTGTTTTGTTCATGTCTTCATTATTTTTGTTAATTTTATTGATCATTTTGTAAATGATTTTGTTAATTTTTGTGATATTAGCTCATTATTTTGCTTAGCGTTTTTGTTTTTCTGTCCATTTTCTAGAGTATGTTCGATGCATGTTTGTTAAGCAAATGTAGTGTTTTATTTTTGTGAAGTTCTGTTCATGTTCTTGATCAATTTGGGTTTTTTTTTTTGTAATTTTATGGGTTATTTGTCAGTGTCGAAAGATTTTTTTTCATTTTTTTGCTTAATTTTTTCCATTTCCCATTTTGTTGATTATTTTGTTGATAATTTTGTTAATGTTAGTGCTTACTTATTATTTTTAATGTATTATTTTAGCCATTTTTGTTTGTTTTCCTGATTATTTTGTTTGTTTTGTGGGTCGTTTTTATTTCTGTCTAAATCTTGTTTAGTATTTTGCTTATTTTGTTCATGTTCTTGTTTTTACTCATTTACTTGATTGTTTTGTTTTTTTTTATTACTCGTTTTGTTCATTCTTTTAAGCATTTCATTAGTTATGTTGTTGAATCCTGTTTAGGAACTTGATTATTTTGTTTACTTAGTAGATTATTCTGCTCGGTATCTGATTCTTTTTTTTTTTTGTAATTTTCTCTTTTTAGTCATGCTTGTTTTGTTCAGTTTGATTTATTATAACCTGTTACATCCATCACTGGACGAAGCCACAGGAGCCACTGCAGGGGGGCTAAAGAGCCACATGTGACCCTGGAGTCGCAGACCCCTGGACTGGGCCGAAAGCGGGCTCCATGTGACACCGGAGCAATCACTTGCCAGGCCTTCAAAGATGAAATAATTACACGATGATGATGATGATGATTGAAAAGGAATAAAAATGTGCTCCGATGGTTCCAACAGTATGAAGTTACGCATACCTGTCATGACTGCCAGAAATTGAACTGGATTCATATTTATGCCATTATTTTTGTAATGTCATTTGTCAACCATGTCACTGCAATCCAGAAAAATGCTTTCTATCACTGCTCTAGACCTAGTCACGCTTCCTTATATTATCTAGTTGTAAATACATGTAGGTTATGTATGTGCCAAATAAGAAGGTGCTAAAATGTAAAATGTGCTGCATGTGACCCCTGTATTAACCCTTTCATGCATGAATTATTAAAAAGCTGGGAATATGACATTTTCAGCCTTATGGTGCTTCCAAATAATCTTTAAAATAATGTCGGTTTGTTAAATATTGTATTGTATGTTCATTTTGCTTCTAATTTTGTTTAGCTTTCTGTCAGATTTTGTTCACTTCTTCATTTTTTTATTGTTTTGTTCATTTTTCTTCTTCTTGGATCTAAACTGCTTCAATTTTGTGACTGACTTTTTCATTTTGCTTTTTATTTTGCTCATTTTTTCGCATTTTATTCCCCTTTTCCTTATTTTTTTTGATTGGTTTTGGTCATTTTCCTTCTGATTTTGTTCAGTTTTATTTTTCTTGATTATTTTGTTATCAATTTAATGTTCTCTCATTATGTCAGTTTACCTTTGTAGGGCAGCGTAGTGGACATGCATGAAACAGAACAAAATAATTGAGAAAGTGAACAAAATAACCAAGAAAATGCACAAAAATGAACCATATAACCAAGGAAAGGAGGAAAAATAAACAAAATTGTCAAGAACATGAGTGAAATTTGAACAAACTAATCTAGAAAGTGAACAAAAATGACCAAGAAAATGCTAAAATAAACAATATGAGCAAAAGTACACCGCAAAACTAGCACAGTGAGCAAGAAAAATGAAGAAAATACGCAACAAAAATGAACTCGATAAGCAAATGAAAAAAATTTAAAAAGTGACATTCTACTGTTAAATGTACCGGTATGATAACAACATATATAGAAATGAAGAGTTACCTCATTTTAACTAAAGCACTAAAATCATCAAAATCTTCTAAAAGTTAACATAAACAAAATGAAATTAACTCTATGATGAACTGCTGTTGTTTGTGCAACGAAGGATTTTTAGAGACAAAATGCTGCATACTGTATCTAAAGTAAAGTATTTACTGATATTGAGGGGGACAAATCCCCCCTGAAATGTACGCCTATGGTTTTGACCAACGTGACATGAGCACTCGAGATAACGGCAGACAGTGAATCACACAGTATGGCTTTCCATGAATCACTAAGCATTAGCATATATATGACAACAAATTTTATGATGTACGCAAGTGACTAGATGATGTGCAGGTTGGAAAGATAGGTTTGAGGATTTCATTTGTGATCTGAGAGAAATGAACTGTCCTTCAATGTGCAGGAGAAAAAAGAGCTGAAATGTTCAATCCGTCTTGGTGTGACATTGAAAGGAGTCCATATTTATCAGGTACGTCTTACTAAATGGTCATATTTTACTGTACGGTAAGTTTATCTAACTATAACAAACTTTCCCTAAGGAGGTAGAAGGGAAGCAGTGTTTCCTATATGACTTTTCTTGGACTGACGTAGATCGCCTCACTTTCCAGGTGCGTCCCATTGCAGACACAATACCTACACACTGTACGCTCTATATCTTTTCCAGACATTTAGCTGATGTGTTTCTATTCCTACATGATTCTCTCCAGGGCAGCAGGTTTGAAATCTATGCTGTTGGTTCTCTGTGCCTCCCTAAGCTGGTGTTTTACAGTCGCTCAGCATTTCACTCCAAACATATCCTGAGGCATCTGACTGACTGTCACAGGTTTCACATGGACATCAGGGATGCAGTCAGCTGCATCCGACAGCTGGAAGACATGCACGGTCAGCACACACATATGAAACACCTCTGGGCTTCATATTCATGAGCTGATGTCTTCCAGAACTTGGATCAGCCTTTTTTTAGCGAGTGCCAATACACTGTTTTCTTTTTCCTAAACATTTCAGACGACAGACAGGCCAAGCTTCATTCGGTTATGTTTTATTAGTTGTCAGAATTAGAGTTTCTCTTTAAAAACTGAAAACATTTGAGCTTGGTGCATTCAGATAAAAAAACCGCTAAAAGCCATCTGGTGATAGAGTACCCCAAGCCAGGTAGGGCAACTGATTAGGAGTGCTGTTTTCAAGTGGAAGTGGATTTAATTTAAATCAAACACAGAAGGAAGCTTGCATTTTTTATTCAACAGATACAGCTGGATACCATTTGGGTGTCATCAACTTACATACAGTAAATTGTGAGCTTGTACAGTATCTCTTTTTACTTGGTGTTTTGTGAAGCATGTGAAATTTGATGCAGATCTGATGATATAGCTCAGAATTAGATACACCTCCTGTTTTATGGCAAAGGGTTGCCATGTTACGATGCCAGCACTGTCATTATTGACATATAGATGTGTTTGGGCAGTGTCTCTGATAAAACATATAAGATTTGAGGCAGATTGGATAAAGGAATTCAAAATTATAGTCACTTCCTCTTTTTGGCAAGCCCTGAGCACATGCCACATTACTATGTAAAAGGTGCCATTTTTGACCTGTAGTTGTGTTTAGACCAAATTTGGTGAAGATTGATCAAAGTACTGTATCTCAGAGATTTACACACTTCCTTTTTCACTGCAGAGGTTTTTCAAATTTCGCCAACATTCTAGAAAGATTGGCATGGCTTTGGCCACCATTGACATGTATGTGGGTTAAGGTCAGGTGTGCGATGAAATGCGTCAAGTGTGTTGCAGATTGAATAATCCACCTCAGAATTATCAGTGTCATCTGTTGCCTGGCGAAGCGTTTTACATTCTCTAAATTGCTCTGGACATGGTGGACCATGGTGGCCATGTCTTCAAAGTTTTGAAACTCCTGTTAATAACTTTTAATCACCCTCCTCTGGAGATGATCTGGTGTGAATTTCAACTAATTTGGATGAAACATGTAGGACGCGTTTGTTCAAATGCATCATAAGTAAACAGCCAAAACGCCAATAAATGACCATGAAATCCAAAATGGCTGACTTCCTGTTGGGCTGAGGTCATGAGAGTAATTAAGTTTTTTGTTGGTCTCGGTGTGATACACATGTACTGAATTTCATTCATGTATGTGAAAGTTGCCCTCCATGGGGAAATGACGTTTGTCTCTTCCTTCACTCCATTTAGCCCCGCCCACAAATGTGACCTTAAGCCAAAAAAAACTTGATATGTGTGCCAAGTTTCATGAGGATACGAGCATGTTTAATACGTGTACAGCTCAGGACTAGTAATGGCTGGCGTGAAATTTGGCGAATAGCATACGCATTACGTTGGAAGAAATTTTGACCCATTTAGAGCAAAGACAGAGACTTCTGCTTGGTTTTGTTCAGGTTTTTTGGGTCAAGGAATTCATTTGTATATGAAGAGGTATATCTGCTCCCTCCATGAAAATTTACATGTTTCAGGATGAAAACTGTGGCAACCATCTTGGATTTGGTCCGATTTCACTCATCTTTGAACATGACCTTACTTTTACCCTAGGAACAGATCTGCAAAATTTGGTGTCGATATCTTAAGGCATATTTGAGTTATCATCCTGACAGACTGACAACATGACAGACAATAGGACATTACTGTGAAACGTACTCCTGTCCATGTTTCAAGCCAAACTGACTAAGTTAAAGTGAGTTTTGGCCACGTTGAAGACGGAAAGATGGACACAGAGGTTACAATACCAGCTTTAACTTTGCGGCTGGTGATCAAACAAGACATTCAAGAAAATGAACAAAAGTGGCTAATCTAATCCACAAATTGGCCAAAAATGAGCAAAAAAAAAAAAAAGCACAGTGAAAAAAATAATCCTGAAAAATTATCAAAAAATGACTGATCAGACTTTGACATGAAAACGGTAAATTTGACTTTTTTAGGTTGTTTAAGGACCTGTAAACATGCTCCTATCGTTTCCCTCCCTGTTTTTCTGCAGCTGCTCAGTCCTATGAGGAAGCGTACATCTGTGATGCGACAGTCCTCGGGCAGAGACTTCACTGCAACAGCTTCACATCGTCCACGTCCGAGTGCAGCGGCGAAGCAGAAACGACCACAGTGGTGTCCGAGGAGGAGGAGGAGGAGGAGGAGGAGGAGGAGGAGGAGGGTTTTGTAACAGGTCAGCTCCAGTGAGAAAACAAGCAACATGACTCAGAACTAGTCTGTTTGCTTGATGTGATTTTGCACCTGGTAACTTCGATTTAACTGTTTTCTATGCAGTAAGGAAATAAATGGATAATTATTATTATTATTAATATAATAATTATTCTCATTGCAGTACATTATATATGTGTGCTTCATATTATGGTATTTAATGATGGTAGTATTGTTATAAAGATTTTTGTTTTTGTCTTTTGGGTTTTTATAGTCCTGAATGTAATGATACAAATGGATTAAAATGTATTACAATTGAAACAATATAATGGTATGGCTCAGATTTTGTTCATTTGATTTCACATTTTTTATTCTTTCACATTATTTTCATCTATTATATGTTTTGTGTCTTTTTGTCTAATTTCCATCTCTTATTGTCTTGTATGTCATTTTTTTGTTTGTCTTCCTGCATCTTGGGTGACTTTTGCATTTAGGTTAAATTTTCTCTGTGTTTCATGTCACTTTTGAAGTTTTTTGTCTTTGTGTTTTTTATGTAACTTTCATCTGTTTGCATCTTATTTTCTTCAATGTCTTTTTTTTTATCTGTTTGTGTCTTTCATGTATTTTTTGTCATTTTTCATCTATAGAGCTTTTTGTGAATTTTTCATCTTTTTGCACCTTTTTGTGTCCTTTTTGTCCTTTTTTGTTCTGATTTTTTTGTTGCAATTATATCAATTTAACTTGTTTGTGTCTTCCATGTCTTTTAAATTTTTTTTTTGCATTTTTTATGGTCGTTTATGTCATTTTGCTTTTTTGTTTTTTTCTTGCATTTTATGTCTTTTGCATCTCTCATGCAAATTTTTGTCATTTTTCATCTGTTGAATTCTTCATGTGATTTTTATCTTTTTGTGCCTTTTAGTGTCTTTTTTTGTCATTTCTTTTTTATGCCTTTTTGGTCTGTTATGTCATTTTACAATTTTGTGTCTTTTATGTCATTTTTGTTTTTGTGTCTTTTTGTGTAATTTTGATCTTTTTGCGCCTTTCATGTCATTCTCATCTTTTATTGTCTTTTATGTTGTTTTTTTCTTTTTTATGTCTTTTAGACATTTTTACATCTTTTGCATGTTTTGTGCAAAATTCATCTGTCTTTTATGTAATTTGTCTTTTTTTTTTTTTTTACATCTATAGAGCGTTTGAGTTTTTCATCTATTTGCACTTTTAAGTTTTCTTTTTGTATTATGTTTTTATGTGTCCCTAATGTCCATTTATGTGTCTTCAGTATCATTTTCATTTTTTGAATCTTTTATCATCTTTTATGTCATTTTTCTTTTTGTCTTTACATCTGTCTTTTGCATCATTTTGTGCAAAATTGCTCTTCCTGTGTCTTTTATGTCATTTTGGTCTTTTTTCATATATTGAGCTTTTCTTATGATGTTCACCTTTTTGCCCATTTTAGTGACTTTTTTGTCATCTTTTGTTTTTTAATGTGTTTTTACATGTAGTATGTCATTTGACTATTTTGTAGCTTTCATTTCATTTTTGTCTTTTTGCATTTTTACAAAGTACTGGACTGGTATCTTCAGTTTTCACTCAAGACTGAAATCCAGCCTTTAAACCCAAATAAGATAATAACTTGAAATTTATCTTGATAATTATTGATATTAACTGAACATTTTTGCCCTACCCAGCTCTGTTAAGGCTAAAAAGTTGCCATCAAAGACAATTTACATATAACTGTTGTGTAAATAACTGAGATTTATTATAGTAGCTGCTGTAATACTTATTTTAGTGTATTTGGCTAGAAATCTTTGTATTCACATATTGCTTTGACGGTGGCAGAGGCTGAGCCGTGTCTGGAGGAACCAGCAGAAGTTTTTGTTGATGACCCAGCTGAGATTTCGTGGCTGGCTGAGCTGCTCTACGGCGTGTCTGTTGATGGACCACTGGTGTTACCCTCATCATACTGGGTGGGTTAGAGCACACAGTGAAATCACTCCCAAAATAAGCTTTGATCATGTGCTTATCCATCCACATGCAGAACTTCATTTTATGTCGCTTCTTCTTTAGGCAGCTGTCACTGTGGAAATGAAACAGGTTAGTGTTTTGCAGATTTATGTCACTGATGATTTATCTGCAACGTGTTATGTTAAAGGTTTCAGTCTGTGATCTCTGTGCAGGTTCTGAGGAGGACAGCTGAAGATGGGGTTTCTGTGGACTAATGTCCAGCCAGAGGACATCACTTGTTCTAAAGTACAAAGACTCCCATTACTGCCTGCAATATGCTATTAAGTTAGAAGCCATTTATGCTCTGTTTATAACAGTAAGTTTTATGTGTAATACAATATTAAATCAAAGAATCTGTTATCCTGTGTGGATGTAATAAAGATCATGTTAAAGACTACTACTGTATGGTGATGCACTATGTACTCCACTAGCTACAACCCTTGGCACAAGATGTTGGGATATTTGCAATTTAGGCTTTGGAATTGTGTAAAATTCATATAACTCAAATAATAATGGCAATGTAAAACAGACTGTAATTCAGATTTAGTACAAAAGCAGCTTCTAGGAGAGGTCAAGGACTATGTTGGATTATCCAATGGACATTCTGGGCATGCTTACTTGGGGGCCCACCAAAGCACAGCAACCTTTATACAGGATTTTTCTTTTATTATCATATCTGATAATAAAAGACCTATAACCAAGCAGCCACAGTCACAGCATAGTTACATGACTGCGGAAGGAAACAATACAGTTTGCAGTGTCTTTAGCAGTCAAGGAAATACTGCTTTTTACAACCAAAGAAATTACTTTTTACACTAAATTCCATTATGTCCCAACATTTTCTGATCTAAGGTTGTAGATAATAGTCACATGCAATTATTTTATTCAGTAAGTTAGAATTTAGTTTGACTATAAGTTATAAGAGTCCAACTTAGTCTTGGTGTTTTTCTTTACAAAACTCCTATGCAGGAAATTTTTTACTTTTTAATCAAACATGATCTTGGAATATTCAGAAGGCGCTCGAGCCTCTGCTACTTCTAATTTTCATCACGCTCTTGCTTCATTACGTCATACTGGCTCAGCCAATCAATGCGACAGGATGTGGCCAAAACACGGAAGTAGCGTTAAAGTAACTCAAAACTAAGCTGTGCTGCTGTCGCGTTACAGTTGTCGCCCACCGTATATTTAATACTAGTCTTTATTTAAGCAGTATTTAAAACAGCGGACACTTTGAGCTAAACGTGTGTTCCATATGGCTTTATCTAGGCTTCACGTGGAACTGTCTCTTTATTTTGCTGTTTTATGCGTCGCTGTCGCCATTATGGGCCAGAGTCAGGGTAAGTGGTAGAAACATTACTGATCACTATGAAATTAGGGGGAAAGTGGCAGTTAGTTAGCCATATCCACTGTGAGCACCGCTGGGGTAAGTAGTTATTTTAACAGGATGACAGGTATGGTTGTAATATTAACCTACAGCGCCCCCGTGTGGCTATTCTACAGCGTTTGTTCCTTGTGTAACTCCCGACTTCTTCTGCAGCGATGCCGCCTGCTCTGCTCGCCGCCTTCGCTGTCTGCTCTTCGGCCGGCATGGCACTCGTATGGAGAGACATTAGCCTGAAAATGAAAAGTGAGAAGCGGTCATTAAGCAGTTTGCTCAGTCAGTGTTTAGCGGTGAAATTTGTCGGCTGGCTGGGCCGACGACAGAGGAGGAAACTGGAAGCCGATACGGTCAAAGTGACACAAGTGCAGGAGGAGACGCTGCTGAAGCGTCTGCGTAAACATGCGCACACATGTTATGGAAAACAGTACGACTTTAGGGCAATTAAAGGTAAGAAAAAGTGGACATTTTGTTTGAAATTAAGCCATACCGCAGTCTTTTGTGTTGTAAAACCATGTGTGACAGTGATTTGTCCTCCATAACTGTGATGAAACATGTAACGTACATAAACAGTCACTGACAACCAGGTAGGATGGAACTAAGTGGTAAGTAAATACATAACCATGGAAGTCAGTAAAGCTGAACAAAATAATTAAGTAAAAGAATCAAAATAAAATTAAAACCCTGAAAATGAGTAAAATACTGTGTAATGATAAAGAGAATGGTCAAGAAACTCAACAAAAATTAGGAATATTGTCTATCCCGTGCGCAAAAATGAACACAATAATCACGAGTGAACGCAAATGAGCAAAATTGAAAACAAAAAGAACAAAATGAGCAAAATATACCAAGTAATTCAGAAGAAGAAGCAAAATAAACAACAAAATGCACTTAAACTGACTAAGATTAAAAAATTAAGAAAGCAAAATTAAATAACATTATGATTTAAAATGTCAATTCACACTGAATATGCTACATGACCCCACATATTGCATGTCAATGTATTTTTTGCCTAAATATAAAATGACCTATATAAGAATGTTTTTCCTCATTTTACCTGTTCACAGCAGTATATTAAAATGAACTAAATGAGTTAATTAATAATCTCAAAATCAACCTAAATGGACAAAATGAAAAGAAAGCTATGTTCGTACTAATACATCTCAGAGGCAACTATTGTCATTTATACTCACTTACGTTTTCTAACAGATTTATTATATTTCATCGAACACTGTCTCCTACCATTCACTGATGTGCAATATTTGTGATAATCTCAAAAATAAACTGCTCTCTTATGTCTTGAATTAGTTTGTTTTGAGCTTAATAATCTTTTTTTTAAACCCAACTGGATTAGTTGGAAATGTTCTGTACCATTGCAGAACACAGGCCTGTTCTAGGAATATGTGGTTCTGTGATACTTACTATTGTTGGTGTAACATATGCAGTACTGTATATTTATTGTTAGAAACATTTTCTTTTGTCTCTGTGATTAAAATGTAATTAATTGAATTTAATTTACCAGTTATAGCGTGACACCACAAAAAAAATCTTTAAAAAAAATCCTTTCCCATCTTTTATGTAATTTTTGTCTTTTTGCATCTTAGGTCATTTTCAGTGTTTTGCAACTGTTATATCATTTTCATCTTTTTACATTTTTCCATAGTTTTTATCTATTTTATACATTTTAAAAGTACCTTTTTAATACCTTTTTATATTTTGTCTTTTTGTGTCTTTTACAGTGTTTTGCATCATCTATTGTTTTTTTTTTTACATTTTTACTTAATTTTTGTATTGTCTTTCATTAGTAAATTACAAGCACAAATGACAGCCTTTAAACTTCAGTAGTATAATTCTTTGATATTTGTCATGATAATTATCAATTTCAAGCGGTATTTTTGACTGACTGGTTTACATGCACATGGTTGTCACAGGACTAAAACAATATAATCTAAAAAAAACTTAACATATACTGTAGGACTAAAAACACTGAAATTGACTATTTTGCTACACAATGATCACTTTCATGTTGTATAGTTACTTAATACTTTACTTGCTGGACTTAAAGGTATTGGAGTACTTTGAGAGCATAGTGTCAGTGTATTCTAATATAATGTGTCAGAAACAAACAAATTGTTTTTTTAGATTCTAAGGAGTTCCGCTCACGTCACCCCATCACTACATATGAGCATTATCAGGAGCTCATCAGACGAATCGCAGCTGGGGAGGAGAAGGTGATAATTGCAGAAAAGCCGCAGATTTTGGCCATGACCTCTGGGACGTCAGGGCCCAGTGCCATGCTACTCAGCACCAAGGACACAAACACTGAGTTCTTCCTGCAGGTGAGGGTCCCTTAAAGATGAGGTTAATAAATAAAGATAAGATGGTTCATTACCACCGTTTCATGTCCAGCACAAATTTTGATACAAGTTTGGTAAAAGGTTATAGATATTAGTATGAACCAGCACAAGAATATAGCCTCTTAAATGAAGAAAGGAGGATAAACATGACGAGATATGTAACTCTGTAGACTACTACAGTAAACATAAACACAGAAAGGAAAAAAGAAAAAATCCACTTAAAAGAAAATTTTCAGCATTAAGATTTTTAAATGTGTTGATGCAGCTCAGCTTTCCTTGCGTCTTCCCCTGCATGCTTCAGCTCATCATGTGCGTCATTCATAATGTGTGTTTACATGTTTGCAAAGACACTACAAGCTTAATGCATCAAATCTCATAGGTCGATTTGTGTTAACGCGTATTGTTTTTGCCACTACTCCAAAGACGGACATTACACAGGGTCCATACTGTGGTTTTGTTTTTGGCCTGTGAGTCTGAAAAAAACTTTTCACCACTGGCAGTTGCTGCTTCATGGCCTACTATTCAGAGTGAATCGCCAAGCATTTCTGCCTAGATAGGTTTTCAATTTAAAAAAGAAATCCCATCTTTATTTCTGTCAGTATTGTACCAGTAATGAACATCAGATCAGGGCATCGCCCTTCGTAAGTACTGATTGGGGTAATTCATTGTTTGTATTTGTGTTTCCGGAAGGGGGTGACAGTGTATTTAAATGCTATGCGGCAGGCATTCCCTGCGAGTGACAGTCTTCAGCGCACCGCCAAATTTTTCTACACGCCTGTTTTCCGCCAGTCAGCTGCTGGAATCCCTATTGGACCAAATTTCTCCACACCAGCATCTTCTCGCCACATGCTCAACCTCTACACTACCCCTGCCCCTGCCTTTGAGGTACGAGTGTCACTTATCTGTCCATTATTGTATTTTGGGGAATATTCACTTGTTTACTTGTATTTTTACTCTGTTTTTGTGTATATGTATATTCTGTGGGTGTTTTTAATTTTGTACCTACAAGTAAGATTGAATCAAATTAACTAACCTTTATCATCACAGTTGCATTCGCATTGTCGTTATATGGTCTTCTATTCTTTCAGATTCAGAGTGAAAAGGACACACTCTACCTGCATCTCCTCTTTGCACTTAAAGATCCCAGTGTCGGAACACTTGAATCCAACTTTGCTTCTACCATCTTCTATGCTTTCAGTACTTTAGAGGTACAGCAGAGCTCACTTTATATGATTTACTACACAAACATAGTTGGCATACTTTTTTTCACTTTTTGTCTTTTGTAATATGAGAGATTTTTAAAAGAAATGTAAAGTTTCCTTGTAATTAAAGAAATGTGGAAAAACTACTACCCCTTTTCTACTGTCTACTTTGTTGAATTCTCAATCAATGCAATGCCTGTTCTGCAGTCACACTTGAGCCTTTACTTATTAACCAGGATGAAATCTGGAGTCAAGTACCAGACTCAGTGAGCGGAAACATTCTCTGCTAATTTGTCTAATGAACTGTGGGTTAAAAATGCCATTTCTCCCCACTTCTGCCCGTCTCTCAGGAGCGCTGGCAGGAGCTAGTGGAGGACATTGAGCGAGGGAAGGTCAGCAGTGCGCTGGCTCTGGAGCCCAAAGTGAGGGCCAGACTGGAAGCTTTGATGAAGCCAGATCCGGAGAGGGCCGCCCAACTCCGGGTGCACTTCCAGGATGGCTTCCGGGGGATCAGCAGGCGCCTTTGGCCCCACCTTCATCTGGTGTTGGCAGTGGATTCAGGGTCCAATCAGATTTATGGGGAAATGCTCAGGGAGAACTACTGCCAAGGAGTGCCTTTCTACTCGCCTTTCTATGCTGCTACTGAAGGTACAGACCTGCACAGGATAGTCACTGGTTTGTGTTTAACATGACATCTATAGTATAACATTATTTCCACATTGAAGTATCCAAACATGACCAGGCCTAATACAGTAGGATGTTACTGGACTGTGTATCATAAACTCATAAAATCTAGAGGAAAGACAGAAACAAATGTACTATTTCTCTCTTTTGCCAGGTGCTAAAGCGGTTTCAGAGCCTTTCAGTTCCTGCCATTGTTACCACTACACCAGGGGTGTCCAATCATTGCCACAAAGGGCCGAGACACTGCACATTTTCTTTCCAACCAGTCTCTTCAGCA